>MU858837.1:431383-443670 GCA_033297175.1 Cladorrhinum sp. PSN332 | reverse complement strand
AATTCCAAGAGATAAGAAGAAAACGGCCGAGGGGCCGACCCCCCTCAATGGCCGTTGCGATGGAGCGAGCGGCGAAGGATCTAAGGCAGGGAAAGTTAAACCTAGCGGTGAGGGATATGACGGAGCCAGGTACGGCCACTGATAACCCGGCTGCTACGGCGGCCGTGGACCAGGACGTAGGAATGCAGGGAGCTTAGTCTGGGACAGGCTTCTTTTATCTGTAGTACGAAGAAGTCAAGAGCACAGACCTGAAAGGGATGGTACAGGTTTTTCACCCAGCCAGAAGACTGGCACGGTTTTCCTGTACACTAAGATAGCTTACTGGGCCGGCACGCCTTAGGATAGGCACATCGGCAGTATGAATAAATAATAAATTCCAACCCAAGCATTGCACTAACCACTCGACCATACCCCCTGAAAAAAAAAAAAAAAAAAAAAAAAAAAAAAAAAAAAAAAGAGAAAAAGAAAAAAAGAAAAAAAGAAAAAAAAAAGGCACAGTCCCGTCCCACGTCAATGAACCGCGTGCGAGAACCAAAGCGCCTTGCATAAACAGTAAATAAGTCGTGGGACCAAAGCAAAAAAAACTTTGGGGTCTGCACAGTACAAGTATGTGCATAATAATCTCAATCTTCTATTACCAAGTACTACCAACTACCAAAAGTTATAAACCCCCCTGTTTAAAAACAATTCAAGCCTTAACATTAACTTCTTCAACACCCAAAAGTTCTGCGCCGGCCACACTCTTTGCAATCTCGGCCTCATTAGCCGGAGCGACAGGATCAACAGCAGCAGCCGCAAAGGGATTCGTCTCCTTTTCCTTTTTTCCGCCATCCACATCCCCATTAACATCAACATCAACATCAGCATCCACACCCGTATCCTCCTCAGAAGACTTGACAACCTCCTCTTCCCCATTCTCACCACTACCATTATTGCTTCTATCCTCCACAACCTTCCACTTCCCTTCCTTCTCACTATCCCCCCTAAGCTCCCTCTCCCTCTTCAACAAAACCTCCAAGTCCTCCCCCCGCTTCAACCCCTCCAAACTCCTCTCCGCAACCTCCAAACTCTCAAACAGCACATCCCACTCCCTCCTCTTCCTAGCCTTCCTGTGCCTGCCCCCCAACTTGACACTCAAGCTCTTTTCCCCCTTCATCTTCTCCTGCCTCTCCAGCTCCTCCCACAGCCTCCACATCACAGCCCACCCCTTAACGACTTCCTCACCCACCTTCTCTTCCTCCTTTCCCTCGTCACTCAACTGTTTTAGCTCCCTCTCACCCTGAACCATCCTCGCTTTCCTTATGTACTTGATCGGCTGTTTCCCCCTCTCAGCCTGCTTCACCACTCCCTTGAGCGTGTAACCGACAGGCCCAACAACAGCAGCGATATCCTTCAACACGAATCCGGTGAGACCCATGCCGACGCCGGTAACGAAGCCGCGGACCCCGCCTTCTTTGGCTCCTCTGTAGGGCAGCCTGACCACTCCGGTCCACCCGTCGTAAATACCAAAAACGAACTCGTGTCCAGCTGCTTTGAGACCCGACTTGATTCCCGTGACGCGAGTCGGTCGTCGCACCGTATCATCTCCGTAAAGCCTAGGCGCGTTATGAAAGCCCTGAGCGAGCGCAAGAGATAAATCAACCGGTGCTTTAGCAATAGCGGCGGCAGATTTCAAGGCTCCGTGCCCAACCTGATGAGCAACCTCCTCGGCCGGATTAGACAGCGTCGAAGTGGACAGGTCGGAATTCCTTCGATCAATAGCACCGGCAGTGGCAGTCTCAACGTGAGGAGGAGGAGGTTCATCCCCGTTACCACTACCACTCTCCTTCTTTTTCTTTTTATCACCCCTCTTCTTCTTCTCCTTCTCCTTACTCCTCCTAACCTTCTTCGCAACCCTGTAAGGCACCCCACCGATCCCGCCAAAAACATTCCCAACCGTACCCATAATCGATCCGGTAATGCCCGTGATCGGTTCCCCGGGCCCCTCAAAATCATTCCACTCGTTATGCCTCAGCAGCCTCAGCTTCTTCCACCCAACCAGTCCCCTCTGAACCAGCATCTCCGCCGCTACGGGGCTCAGCCTCAGCCCGGTCTCCTTCATCTTCCACGTCGCCACCCTGTCCGGCAGAATCGCACACCTCATCGACCTATCCCCCTTCAACACGAGCCCCTTATGAAAAGCCCGACAAGCGTTCTCCGCCCCGTCTCCTTCCTCCGCAATGCTCTTCGCAATCTTGTCCACCGCTTCCTGCGCCTCCTCCGTCAAACAAAATTTAATCCCCTCCGCCAGCTTGTCCGCGTCCAACTCCTTATACGGCACCGGCTCCGGTCCCGCCCCGGCGTTAGACACCATGCTGCCCCAGAAATACTGATCCCCAAAGAATGGAACAATCATGGTCGGCTTCCCGCACTTGAGCGCGATAGCCGTCGTCCCCGCCCCTCCGTGGATAACACAAGCCTTCACCCTCGGAAACAGCCAATCGTGAGGCGTATTATCCAGCATATAAACATCCTCCGGAACCTCTAGTCCCTCGCCGGCACCCAACCCTCCCCACCCTTTACTGACCAGCGCCCTGACACCAGCCTTCTTCACGGCTTTAAAAATCATATCCGTAAACCTGTCCGCATCATCAACCACGATGCTCCCAAACCCGATATACACCAGTTCCTTCCCACTACCCTCTCCCTTCTCCAAAAACTTTTTGAGCCCTTCCTCAGGCTCAAACCTGCCCCCCAGCTCCAGGAAAACCCACCCCTCGACCCCAACCTCCTCCCCCCAGTCCTCCGGCTTAGCGACGACCCCCGGACTCCACAGATAAGTCATCGGCACCTTCAACCTGTAAGTAGCCCCCGGAGCCCAAAGGGTGCTCACAGGATCCAACCCAAGCGTCTTTACCCTAAACTCGTTCACCAAATCCCCCAACCCCTGCCAAACCATCATCTCAACCAGCGGATACGAAATCCAATTCGCATACCCCTGCTGCTGCTGTTGTTCTCCTCCCCCATTATTCCCTCCTCCTCCACTCCCCTTTTCAAGCCCACTCATCTGCCCGCCCTTAATCCTCGCCAGCGGGTGCGGAAAGGCCTGCGTGGGCGTATAAGGAAAAGTAAACATCAGATGCAGCGGTATCCCCAGCGCCTCGGCGCAGTGAACGTGCGCAAAGCTGGGCGGGTTCGCAATGATGGCGTCGGCCACGAACGGATCCCGCGCTCCCATCATTTTCAAGTTGCGAGAGTCCATCTCGTCGTCGGTGGCATTAATGCACGCCCTCCAGAACCCCTTAAACATCGTCGCCATTGCCTGGCGGCGCTTGGAAATGTCACCGGATTTGATAGTAGACAAAGTAGGTATCATGCCCGGGTTTTTGACCATGAATGACATAAGCTCCGAGGGGTCTCCTCCCACAGAGAAGAACTCAAGTCCGGAATCTTTCTCTACAAAGTCTCTAAAGGCGGGGTGGGTAGCGATGCGCACTCGGTGGCCGTACTGCTCCTTGAGGACTTTGCCTATTTTCAGGAAGGGCTGGGCGTCTCCTCGGGAACCGATGACCATGATTACTATGTTGAGACGGGGTGTGGAGATTTGAGGGCGGAGGGTGGAAGATGTTGAAGAAGGAGGTGGGTGACTGGGTTTCTGGGCGGCTTCGTTCTGGGCCTTCTCGTCCTTGCCCGCGGCGGTGCTGGGTGTGTCCTCTTTGGCCTTCTTCTGCGGTGCCATCTTTCTGGCTGCCTGACCGAGTGCTTTGGCGAGATACCCAGTGTTGCTGGTATCCTTGAGGGAGATGCTGAGACGGCCATCGTGCTTAGAGATCTTGCCCTTGGTGGTGTAGTGTTCGTTTCCGAGGCTGAAGCGACGGTATCGATCGTGTTTTTGTTTTTCCTTGAGAGCCTTCTTCCTCTTTCTCTTGGGCAGCTGGTGGAGGTGTTCGTCATCTGAGGATGACGACGAGTCGCTGCTGGAATCGTGGTGGATCATGGTTGGGCGGTCCGTCGCGGCCCGTCGTAGTATTGCTGCCTTTGGAGAAGGAGAGCGGTCTTCATAGGGTGACTGAGGCATCTTGGTGGTGCTCGGTTGGGATGGACCGTCTGCCGTCTTGGGTCGATTCTGTTCCTGTGAGGGTGGCTGGGTAGAAGGTGGGACGTATGAAGGATAGATGATCTTCCCCTCGGCGTCGCGGACAACAGTTCTCTGCTGACCGTTTTCATAGGCCGTGTCGAATTGGAGCGGGCCATCGTCACCCTTGAGCGATTGCCTCTCGGTCTCGGGATCCATGATAGAAGGCGCTTTGGTGAGATGAGATGGGAAAAGCGGATGTCCGGTCTGATGAGCTTGCGAGAGAAAGGTATGTAGGTACCTGAGGGAGGTAGGTGAACGATGGACACTAGTGCTGCGAGTCGGGGAGAGATCTGCGCGTCTCCAAAACTCTCTTCTTTTAGACCAAACCTTTTTTCGTCTCTTTTTTTTCTTCTTCCTCCCTCCTGCCTTGTCTATCAAAGATTAATTGGTCAAGTGTAGGTAAAGTAGGTATCTGATGAGCCTGACGTAGTCTCCCAAGTCTCCCAAAACGTCGTTTCCTGATTTCAATAACATTGGCATTGATAGCAAAAGGCATCCGAAGTCCCCGAGTGCGACCTAATTCGCAGGAAATTTCCCTTTTGCGTGCAGTGTAACACTGAAACGGTCTTCTTCTCTCAACCCATTCCTACCAGGTAGGTTCCATCCTGCACATTCCTGGATATTGCCCATCGAAACAAGCAGGAGTTCATCGATATCAGGAAAACCGATGACATCATTGCCAAGCAACAAAACTCCTGCAGGGGTAAGGAACTTTTGGCTCTGCGCTAGACAACAGACAGGTGGGGCCAGCCGCCGTTTGATCACTGCGCCCCCCTGTCACTTTTTGGAATCTAGGGTAGATTCTCGACTCTTTTCAGGAAACAACACCTTCTCCAGCCAGGGGTTCAAAATTTTGAAGGTGGAAAATGTGGATTCCATCTTACATAAATGACGATCAAGATCACTGGTAAACCTCACAGCGGCAACTGAGGTGCCTCTAGGAAGGAAGGCCTCCCCCCCCCACAAAGGAGCTAGCTAGGTACCTATGCTCTCAACCGACGGTGTGGACCAAGTAAATGTAATTATACATAGTTCCGGGGTAGACTATCAAACTCAGTCACCACCTCAAAAGTAGCTTCCCCAGATCTCTTGTCTAGTCTTGTGGCCAAGGAATGGGGCTACTCTGCACCAATGCACTCTCCCTCATCTGAACTCCAAGAGTCGCTTTTTGGGAAAGAATCAAGTTCTACACTATATTGCCATTATTGCCTCCGTAGCTACATGTCTCAAAAGCCCATCGCTAACACCTCCCCCTCCCCACACGCGCTTGCAAAATTCACCAGCAAAACCCCTTCGTAAAACGCCAGTACTGCCTAATACAGAATATCACCATCAACCGCCATTCCCGCCCTCACTTCTCAGCACCAATCTTCTCCCCCAAATCAGCCAACCGCCCCCTCAGGAACCTAACCTCCCCCGCCACCTCCTGCGGCAGCTCCTTCTCCTCGCCCTCCAACCCTTCAACAACCCTAACCAAAGGCTCAAACCACCTCTCCCTCACCGCAGCATCCATATTCTCCGGCAGGTACTCCCCCTTCCCCTTCGTCTTCTTCTCTCCTCCTCCTCCTCCTCCCCACAAAAACAACCCAAAATTCACAGCCTGCAACAGGAATTGCGAATTCCCGGCCAGATACTCCACCACCTCCTCTTTGCCGCCTCCAAAGTTGCCCTCAACATCCTCTGCCAGGAAATCCAGATTGGGGAACACGACATACTGCAACGTCTCCAGTGCCTGTGTCGTAGAAAACAGACTCGCGCTGCCTGAGGCGGCGGATATGATCTCCTCTTTCAACCAAGACACCGCCCTCGCTTTGAGAGACGCGAACCCGCAGTTCTCCAACAGATCGTACAGAATCTTGAGTCTGTCCTCGTCGCTGGGATCCGAGCGGAAAACAAGACCAGCGAGTGTGCTGGCCGCATTACGAACTTGGAGGTTAGGATGGAACAGCGCAATGAGCGTCGCGAGGTGGGTGTATTTCATGAAATCCGAAGTCTGAGGGTCTTGTTCATTGTCGAGCTCCGAAGTGGTGGAGCCCAGGAGATTAGAATAGTGCAGCCAGAGACCGATGGCGATGACCGCTTCGATCGTCCCTGGAGTTTTCTGGATTTGCGTATGCGCATCATCTTGTAGGAACTTGTCCAGAATCGCAAAGTGCTCTGGGAAGATGTGGATTTCCGGGCTTGGATGGCTCGCGTCGAAGATGGTGGATGAGAAGATCCAGTATGTTAGGAGTATGACAGCGCCGCCGGTTGGGAGGGAGATCTCTGAAGGATCGGAGGGTGGATCGGAAAAGGGAGCCGTTTGTAAGGGGCCTTTGAGGAGGTCGGCGATGAAGGATTTGGAGGGGGCGGTGAGGCCTAGATCGCTGATGAGTGCCTGGCGGGATTGTTAGTTGAAGAGAATGAATGTCTAGATTGGAACAGCAACGTACAACTAGTTTTCCAACAATTGCGTCTCTCGCCAAAAGCTCCTGGTCCTCCCTAAAGGCAGCCATGAAAGTCTTTCTGCCCGGTACTATCCTCTCCGGATTAAAGAACTCCATCAACCGAGGTGCCCACGCCATGTTATTCCCATTAACATACGACTCCAGAATGCAAGTCGCAAAGCTGAGCAGAAGCTTCTGTTGAAGCTCGCTTTCTGTAGGATCTTCTCGGCCTTCCCTGTCCGCCTCCGGGTCTGGCGCATTCCTGAACCCAGCGCCCTCGACGCCCAAGCTGGCAACGTTGATACTGGACTTCCTACTCGGAAGAGGTGGCCTACGCTCGCCCGAGAGACTGTGTACCAGGTTTATGATGGCAGCTGTCAGCTCCTGATTCGGTCGGTATGCGCTATACACCGTTTGTAAGGTCTGCGCCAGGAAACGGCTCGGGTATTTCGTCTTGATGCGCTTGTGGAGGATGGCAAGCATGCCCAAGAGGAGAATAAACTTCTGTGTTGTTGACACGGCTGTGGCATCCTTCTTTTCAGCTTCAGAGTCATCACCCTCGCCGTCTGCCTGGTATCCATCTTGTTCCAACACCTCGAACGTCTCGAGAACCTTGAGGATCACCTCCCGTGGGTTGCCCAGACGCGCAATGGTTTCGAGACAGCCTTCGGAGCCTGGCAAGTTGACCAAGTTGTAGACCAGATCCCATCCTATCTCCTGGGTGAGTTCTGCATCGTGAAGAACCTCATTGAGCGTTGGAAGAACCTCGGGTAGAAGGTTGGCCTCGATGATGGTCAGGTACGTAAATCGGTCGGTCGCGGGTGGGCGGGCCTCTCGAATGGCCTCGATCGCCTTGGCCGGGTCGACTGATACGCTGGACACCATTATTGTCGAAATTTCTCTGATGCGACTCTTTCTCGGGTAGTCGGATGCACTGGGAAAAGGAAAGGAGAGACCGGAAGAGTTGGGAACGGAAACCTTGGAACCTACCTACATAGGCGGTAAATCACAGCGATGATGCCAGCGGCTGCCCGCTGGATACGTAGTGGGCAGGGCCTGGATCTACCCCGCCGTGGATACCTGCACCCCACTTTGTGCTACAAGAGTCTCTTTCGGGACGTGTTTGAAGTTAAACTGTCCCTGTCCAATGGCACTGTTGAGAATTTCAGACGAGATCGGGAATGTCTTCTCAATCCTCTTCTATCAGTGGAAGGATTTTCGGGATGTTGTTGTTTCACAAATCTCAGGTCGGGAGAAGATTGCCCAACGCTTTCTCTGACAGGTCCCACCAGTTTTCCAATGACGTCGATGGCAGCTATATATGAAATGCCCCACTTGGAGAGCTGTCAACGGGGTTTCAACAGTTTCAATACCTCGATAGCCAAATCATACACACATTCCCATATCCAATCACACCAATGAATACACCAGACACTCCATGAACCAAAAAAAAAAAGCAAAAAAGAATGAAAAAAAAAGGATGAAAAAAATCAATCATCATCAACCTCCTTCTGCCTCTTCCCCCACCCACCCCTAACCTTGTTCCTCTTCAACCAACTCCAATGTCCCCAAGGATCCTCGGCCATCTTGGCCATCTCAACGACATCCGCATCCTTGGGTCCGACAACAGGAATCCCCCATTCAACCGCCAGCCTCGCGTACTTCACGGCAGTCCACGGCTCCCCAATCCCATTGTACTCAATCGCCGCAAAGACATAGGCCTCATACATGGACCCCCAAAGCTTCTCTTGCTCGTACAAGCTAATCATCAGCTCCGCCATGGCCGGGTCCGCCCTGCTCTGCGGCTCCCAGTCCGAGAACTCGTTGGACAGCTCCTTGATTTGTCTGATTCTCAAGTCGCTTGCCTCAACTCGCGGCTTTTCCTGGGTGCACAATGGGCAGGCGCATTCGAATCCCCAGATGCGCTGCAGCTTGCGGACGCGAGCTTTGCGCTTCATCACCGGGTTGATGTAAGACAAGGTGAGTTCTTCCCCGGGAAAGATGTCGCGGGTTGCATGGATATATTGCGTCAGGGTGTCATGATCAAAGTAGTAGTCCGAGTTGGGACGGCAATCGTGGTTCATTCGAGCGATCTCGGGGAAGACGACGTAGAATCCGTGGTCTTGGACTTCGTCCTCCTCATCCGCGTCGATGTCGAAGGCATTGGTGGCTGCGATCTTGTCGATGCGCTGGATATGTGTGCGGTCCGTGCCATCGTGGGTTGAGAGCGCCAGGATGGCTTCCCGGTGAGCTTCGGGTAAGTAGTCGACTGCAGCGGCTTGAAGCTGGGTGTAGTGTTCCTTTGGAAGCTCCTCGAACGCCCGATAATCGATCATGAGGGAGACGGTGTTGGCCATGACGAGGTCGCCACGCCTGATGTGCTCCTTGGCTACGAGACCCATTCCCTTGCCGGGGAATTCCTTCATGTCGTATTTGGCAGGGATGGTCCTCTTCAGGTCCTGGTTGATATTCTTCACCAGGTCTGGGTCAACGAAGGCTGGATATTTGGCGATGTGTGCTGCTCGCCTCTCTGTCATGACGAAGGATGCTCCTCTGCCGTCGGCGAATTTCTCGTCTGTAAAGACGCAGATCTCGGCCTCTGACTTTGTGCTGTTGAAACATGGCGTTGTGTATGTCCAAATATGGTGTTTTGGACTGCCATTTCTGCTATCCGTTTCGTTTGTGGGGATGGGTGGTGGTTTTTCGGCTTCAGGTTCTGATAGGATGACCTTTTGTGCTTCCACTGCATCTGCTACTCCATGTCCGCAGAGCGTGTCACTGCCGGGTATAATTGAACCTCCTGATCCGCATATTTCTGCATGGGCCAGATGGTCATGACTGGGGGTGTCATGGTGTTGGTGTTGGTGTTGGTGGTGATTGTGATGTTGTCCTTCATGAGCCAGAACCGAACTGGCAAGGACGGAAAGTCCTGAAAGCGTTTGCAAGATCCTCATCTCTTTTTTTTCAAATCCTGGAGGATGATTATTGAACTCCAAGAAACATGGGGGGGGGGGAAGGAAGAAAGAGAAGGGAAACAGAAAGTGTTGCCTTTTTTGAGGCCACGGAATCTTTTCAGGGTGCTCTTATCCCTAGGTAGAAACACAAAACCTCCTTCTCGGCGTGCGTCGCCTCGAACCTGCCGCCATCTCAAACAGGTGGCGCCCAGGGATGGATGGATGGATGGGATTTCCATCCCGCTCGGGGGACCTGTGCCAACTGAGACAGGGGGCCTTTCACTAACAGTTTGAACCCCGCACGCCCGCAATTCCAGCAGGTAATTAACCAGAAAGCGGCATAGTACGGTACTTTTTTACCTCTCTATCCAGGGGTGGGTTGTCGGCTTCACCTTCCCACCATCTTCTCTCACACACACACACACACACACCTTATTCCAACCAAGCTCATTCAACCCCATGCCACTTGCCACTTGGGTTCGTTTTAAAAAGACCGTTACACATGTCGCAGATGTCAAGCTCATCCAACGCCGCAATCCATCCCGAGCCACCAAATACTCATGTCTTGAAATAGAAATCATATCTTTTTGTGAATTGTGGTCGCAAGATCTTGGATCAATTCCATAACCGGACCGGTTGGGCAGGTATAACGGTTAAAATTAAGCATTGAGGAGAAGAGAGAGAGAGAGAGAAGGCTGACGCGGTCGTCTTTTATTCTTTCATATCGCTCGGCCTTGGCCATGATGATGATGTGATTTGCCCAGAGATTTTTGGAGAAGGAGAGAGGGATGGGAGGATAGGACGGGAATGTTGGTTGGCGCGCCGAAGAGCGGGAGATTTTCCGTCCCTGTGAATCCTGAGATCTCCCGGTTCCATTAAAAAAAATCTTGGGCTTGCCCCACCAAGGTGTGCTGAATCAGCCACCATCTTAGCGATCTGGCAGAGATGCTGACAACACATTACATGCCCGGCTAGCTGCATTATGAAAGCAACATCACTTAGTCAGGACCTCCGACGACAAATGGTCACAATCCCATCGTGCTCGTATAGAGAATCCCATAGCTGGCGATGTGACGTCGAAGATGACACTAGTGATGATGACCGTGTTTATCAAGTGGTTATCCAATGCTTTGATATGCCTTTGAGGTGCTCTAGATGCTCCGTGATGCATCTTGTTGTGGATCAAACAGGGACCTTGCAGAGGAATTGGGCAGGTTCGCCGGCGAAGGATCCTAGTATTGCGAAATATTCGCCCCAAGAAGTGGAAAAATGAGGGCGGTGATGATAGTCGGGTTTGAGGGTTGAGTTGTGTATAAAAGGGGGCATCATCAACGGCTGTTTTTGGTAATCAGATCAACAGGATCAACACAGATTCTTCACACCAGACACTCTCCAAGCCATCAGCACCATCTTGACCTCAAAATGAAGCTCACCACCCTCCTCTCCGCCGCCCTCATGGCAACCACCACCCTAGCCGACAGCTACCCGTGGGAACGACTCAACAAAAACGACTCCCTCCTGGTCGTAGTCGACCTCCAAGAAGGCCTCTACCACCTCACCCGCGACTTCGACCCAACCCTGTACCGCAACAACATGCTCGCCCACGCATCCCTCGGCCAAGTCTTTGGTCTTCCCACGATCCTCACTACCTCAGCCGAAACCGGCCCCAACGGCCCTCTCCCTCAGGAAATCCTCGACATGCACCCCACCGCCCCTCTCATCAAGCGCGGGGGCGAAGTCAACGCCTGGGACAACGCAGAGTTCAGAGACGCAGTCAGGGCGGCGAATAAGAGTCAAATCATCATCGCCGGGATCGTGACTGATGTTTGTATGTGCTCCCTTTTCTCTCTATCCGTCCACATTCTGTCATCGTGTACTAACACCCAAAAAAAAAAAGGCACCGCCTTCCTGGCCCGCTCCCTCCGCGCAGAAGGCTACTCAGTCTGGGCCAACCACGAAGCCTCAGGCACGACGACGGTCCAAATCGCAGAACTAGCAAACGCTCAGCTCCTCGGCGCAGGCGTCAACGTCGTCTCCCTCTTCGCTATAGTCTGCGACTTGATGCGCGACTGGCGCAACACCCCGGGAGCTCTGGAGCTTCTCCCTTGGTTGGATCGGTACATGCCCGCCTACGGAATGTTGGCCAGGGGACACAGGGCTGCTGTTTTGAACGGGACGCTCATCCCCGGCCAGGGAGAAGGGGAGGGGTTGCCTTGGTAAAAAGTTTGGGCAGAGAGTAATTACCTTACGTATGATGGAAGGCAATTTAGAGATGTCACGGAGTAGGGGAATAGGCGATAGGCCATAGGCGATGGAACCAAAAAGGAAAGGGGAAAAGAAATACCGGAGAAAAGGGGGTTAGTTTTAGGCTGTGACAAAGGGACTGACTAAGGAGGGAAGAGAAAAAAGGCGATCCAACTAAGCATTCATTCATTCAATTTAAACCACCACACAAACAAAAAGTAGAATAGAGAGAAGAAAGAAAGAAAAAATATACACGATTAGATAGATAGATTCTCTCCCCGTTCCTTCTCCCTTTTTATGTGACAAACAGCTGGGATACAAAAGGGTTTATAAAACGTGGCGAGCTATCACCATGAGTTTCAGGGAAAAAAAGGGAAAAAAAGAATAACTCGGCTTAAAGAAAAGTAAGCACATATAGTACAAAGAATAAATAAATGCCCGTTTGTCACCAAAAAAAAAAAAAAAAAAAAAAAAAAAAAAAAAAAAAAAAAAATAAACACAACCCCGAAGGCCAAACACAAAAATAAACGGAATAGTTAGTGGCAA
>MU858837.1:394788-431373 GCA_033297175.1 Cladorrhinum sp. PSN332 | reverse complement strand
TTCTCATAATTTATGGGTTTTTCACAGCTTTGGTAACATTGGTGTATAATCAACGTTGTTTTAACTATTTGGGGTTATCCGGTTTTTTTTTTTTTTTTAAACCCCCTTTTTTAAAAAAAAAAAAAAAAAAAAAAAAAAAAAAAAAAAAAAAAAAAAGAATTACCACACAGCGGAATGCCAGACTCATTCATATACGGAATACGTATGCTCAACCTTGTAAATATGAAAGAAAAACAAAATGAAATGAAAAAATTAATTTTTTTAATTTTTTTTTCGAACATGGGAAGTTCATTTTGATTCACCCAACTCAACCCAAAAGTCACACCACCACTGCCACACCACACTCTTCCTGTTATCAACAACAACAACAACAACGACAACAAGAACAAAAATATAGCACCACCATCCATGCACCATTCCGACCATCAGACATACACGAAATTTCAAAAATTATAGATTTTTTCATTTTTTTTTTCATATGTTTCGAGTGTTCCTCCAGCAATTCGCCCCCCCGTAATCGAGAAACAGAGCTGGGTGAGGAACAACTTCACCCGCCGTCCTATTAAGTACGTGTTCCCATCGCTCGACGATCTGGCTGAATCAACTCGGGATTAAAATCTTCTGCCGAACAATGGCTTTTGTTACATCGCCAAACGAATACTAAACAAACAAATGGCGTTCAAATACGTCAATAACCGAGAGGAACTACACCAAAAATATCTACCAGCCTCAAAAGGCAAAAGTATACCATATACAATGTTCAAACCAAAAGAAAAGTCATAAACCCCCAAACTCCATAATCCGAGTCCGAGTCCAAAGTCCAAAGTTCCCAGTACCGAACCAAGTTCCCATCACCTCCAAGAAAAACGCCCCCATATTTTTTCAAAAGATATTCCATCATGTTGCCACAGTTGTTCTATCTAAAAGACCAGAAAGAAAAGAAAGACGAAAAAGAAAACTCCTCGCTCGCCCGCCAAAGACCCAAGTAGTAGTAGTAGTAGTCGCCTGTTTCCATAACCAAAAAGAAAATACAGCAAGATTGTATCCAAGTCATCAATCATAACATTCGTAAAAAGATCCCATCCCATCATAAATCCGTAACCAGAAACCCAAATCTTTCCTCCCAATTAGCCTCCCAAACAAAAGTCCATACAAGAAGAGAGGCTGGTTCCCTCGTAAATTTATCCCATCAGTCATAACCCATCCATTTTTATGTTTCCTTTTTTTTGTTCTTTTTCTTTTTCTTTTTTGTTTGTTCTATCATCAAGCTGACAAAGGAAATTGTGAGAAGTTGTAGCACGGAGCTGTGTGGTTAGGAAAACACATCATTGTGTTCAGTATCCTTGGGATGAGTTGGTCGAGTCACTTAATTCCTCCATGAGCGGCGGTAAGAGGACTGGACTGGTGCCTCGGGCTTGCTGGTGAAGACGAGGTCCTGGGAGATCTTGCCCATGGCGTTGAGACGATCCTGAGCATCCTTGATGTATTGAATGGCATGGTGATCACCTGGCTGGCCTCCATATCCGGAAACGAGGCTCTGGAGAGCCCGCTGGTGCTCCCACCATTGCTCGACCTCAAGGTTAACAAGAGGCTCAACAGGCTTGGAAGCCTCAGCAGCGGCCTTGGCGGTCTTGCGAGAGCTGGCCTTCTCCTGGGTGGATGGCTTGTCTTGGCCCTCAGTCTTTCTCTTGCGGCCCCGGGTGGAAGTGGCGGCGGCTCCAGTTGCGGGAGGAGAAACGGGCTGGGCGGTGGTGCCGTTGTCGTTGTGGACTCTCCTCATGTGATCCCTCAGGTTCCATTGACGGGGGAAGCCATGGCCAGAGACGGAGCGCTCGCATCCCTCATATGTGCAAAGGTAAGGCTTCTCACCGTGGCCGTGCATGGCGTGGGCCTCACGCTCATGTCGGAGAAGGCAGGCAGTAGAAGAGAAACGGGCGTTCTGGCAACCCTCAACCTTGCAGCGGTAGGGCTTGAGGTGGGAGTCGACAAACTTGCTGTTGGTGGATGGTGGTTAGCTTGTGGGAATTGCGTGCATGTTGAGGTTTGTGTCACTTACTCATAGTTGCACTTGAGCTTCTCGGCCTTGTGATTGCAGCTCGGCTGGCCCTCCCATGGGCAATGGAAAAGTCCGTCCGCGTGGGGATACGCATTCTTGTAGAGATAATGGTCCCTGGCAGACTCACCTTCACCGCTGAGGCGGCGGGGTCCGAAGGGAGGAGGGAGCGCAAAGGCATCCTCTCCAATAGCAGGCATCAGGTTGGCGTGGAGGTCCTCAGAGGTAACAAATTGGGAGCCATTGCGCATCATGCTGGAAACACCGGGCATGTGAGACGGTGTTATCGGGTTAGGTGTGTGGTGGATTGCAACATACCTTGGTGATTGACCGGGAAGAGGGGGGGAGTTGGAGTGATGGCTCTCACGAGGAGAGGATGCGGAGTGGGGAGCAGACCAGACATCGTCGGATCCGTCCTGAACGCCGGGAGAAGACAATGGGGAGTCAACAGGGCTCAGCGAGCTCCATGATTGAGGGGGAGAGTGGCTGATCAGACCAGTATCAAAGATCTGGGGGTTCACGTGCTGGGTCATGGCGCCCATGTCTCCAGCATAAGGCAGTCCATCGGGGAAGCTCATCATGTTGTGGTAGTATCCTGGGGCACCCACGGAGAGGGTGTCGAGCTCTAGATATTGCTGCACATCCATAACGCGGCCATCCTGGTAAACCGGGACATTACCTGACATGTCTAGTTTTGACATTTGCGCAGAGGTCTGCGAGAGCATTGATTGAACTCTGGGCCGCGTCTTCTTTGCTGAAACCGAGGAAGTCTTGGTGCTGCGGATCTTGTGGCTGCCAGTAGAGCTGCGAGAAGTACCTCTGCGCATGGGCTCGGCCTTGAGAGCCTTGTTGTCGGTGTTCCATCTGGCGCTGAAGTCATCCATGGCATCCGAGTGGTCCGGTTTTGGGGTCATCTGGCCAAAGGGCAGAACAAAATCCTCGGTCTCTCCAGTGTAGTAGTCTCCGGTCTCCGTAAACTCAGGAAAGTTCTGTGTTCCTTCAACTGTCGTGTCCCAAGCTGAACCGCTGAGGTCCGCTGGTCCTGTGTGAGAAAAAGAAAAGAAACCAGGAGCGCCTGGGGAAAGCATGTTGGGCTGAGCACTGAAGCTATATTCGCTGAGGGGAAAGAGTTAGTGTGCTGTTCATCCACCGTTTTTTTCTGTCGGAAACCAAAGAGAAAACAAAACAGAAAAGAAATGTCGAGGCATCACATGGCACAACTTTGTTCCTGCACCACAAGGCATGTTAGTTGGAACCATCTACATTTTTCTCACGGGGATGGCTACAAACCAAAATGAAGCGTCAATAAGTTCTGGCATGGCAGAGCAACGCGGTCCAGGTCCATGAAAGCAGAAGTTCACATCGAGTAGCGGCATTGAAGCCAAGAGGAGATCCAGGTGTCACATCGGGAAAATTGAGTCCAAGAGGCGTAGAGAGCAAGCGAAGTCGAGCGAAGCAGAGAAAAGAATCCATCCGTTGTGAAGCCGTTGAAAAGTCCAGTATGAAAAGAATGTTTGAAGCCATCCAATGGGGTCCATGGAGCAGGATTAGGGACAGGAGACAGAAGTAATGTGTCAATCTTGTCGCTAATCCGCAGGCAAAGTGGTGTTTGTGTCCGAGGGGTGACTGTCGATTCCCAGTCATTGTCGTCATCCAGAGCAGAAAAGAAATGAAAGGGCAGAACTGGGGCTGAGATCTTCGCATTCTCCACAGCATCTCGGGTGGTCATACGAAAGCATGATCAACAGGAGACAGAAGAGTAAGCTGCAACAGAAGAGCGAAGATCGATGACAGCAGGCGCGGTTGATGGTTGGTTGTCCAGTAAGATCCGGCGAGATCCTGGGAAATCCGGTGTCGACTTGAGATCCTTGCCAGGTCCTGAAGAAAGAGAAAGAGAAATGAAGAGTTCTGTGATCCTCCTGTGAAAGATGAAGTGATGTCGAAAGAGAAGGCGGTTCCAGTTTGGCGAGGTGTCGACATGATACTTACAGGTTGAATGGGTCTTGAATAACAGTTCAAGAGACAGGGCAGCCATCAGAGTCCCGAGAGACTCCGAGAGGGCCGTCCGTGTTCCTCGACTCGGCCGAGCCAGGTTCCAGCGAGAAAGAGATGCAGGTCCGGGAATAGTGTGCGTCCAGTCCAGGTGTGATCCAAGGTTGTGTATGTGTAGGTCCAGAAGAACATCTGCCCCCCAGCGGACAGATGTCATGTGCGGCCATCAGGGCTCCATGAGACGTGTGTCCGGAATGTCCAGGGGTGTCCTTGAGATCAGTGTTCCTCTGCGAAGATTGCTGTGGTGCTCCTCGGAAACCAGTGTTCTCGTTGCCAGTAACAAATAGTCGAATCAGAAGACGACGGCACACTTCACTAAAGTGGCCGTCGTGACCGAAATGTAAAAAAAGAGAAAGAAAAAACTCAGAAGAAAATACATGATTGAGTTCGCAACAAGATGTTTTTTTTGATAAATGCACAATGGACCTCCCAAGAAGAAAAAAGAAAACAGCTGCAATATACCTCGAGGGAGAGTGAACCTCGTCCAAATCAACGTGGGTGTTGAAAGCGGGCATGATGTTATCAGTCCGGGTCAAACCAGGGCAGACACACGCAGGGTTCCAATGGGTCCGGTATGGCAATGTGGCAGACAGAGAAAGAGCGAGTAATTGCTCTCCCAATGTCCTGCAGTGCAGTAGTCCTGTGGAATTCTGACGGTTGTGTTTGATGCACAACAGACAGACAGTTGGAGCCTGGGGAAGGGGCCGGGGAGAAAATGTGGGGATGAAGATGAGTTGTCCGTGAGACTGGAGAAGGCGCGATGTGTGGGCGAGCGGTGTGGTATAAGAGTCCTTTCCGGGTTGGGGAAGGAAGGGGCGGATAAATGGAAGGAATAACCAGTGGGAAGTCAGGAAGGTGCGAGTTGGGCACGAATATTGCGGGTCGTTGGGCTGTTGTGGTTTGAATTGTTTCGAGGGAAAGATCCAGCTGTTGGGCAGAGAAGGGGCACCCGGGGTTTTAATGCTGGTTTCTGTCTGTTCGTCCCATTCGATAATCAAGGAAAGACAGATGATGCCCCCGCTCTGATTTCTCGGCGCTTATCCATTTCCAATGTCCCTTTCCGCGTCCTTGCTGCACTTTTGCTGCATTTTGCTGCATTCTGCTGCATTCCTTTCACTTTTTTCTGCACTTTCGACCACTTTTTCGCGTTGGCATCGACCTGTCACATTCGAGCAAAGCTGAGTTGGCATGCGCCTGCTGCACATCTCACTGGACGCCATGGAAGGGGCGGGGCAGAAGAAGGCATTCCAACCTATCATGCCGACCGGTGGCAGCTAGCCTGCTACATGAGCAGGGGGTCATCCTGCAACGAGAGACTGCCAACGCATCACTGCATTCCGAGCTAGCCCGCTCGTCCGACCACCCCCTCGTGAGGAGAAGGGCACGAAGGACCAACCAGATACACATTATTCGCCGGTTGTTGCGCGAAATCACACAGGATCACTGGGGGCAGACGACGGCCGATGACGAAACCCCTCACTTTCCTCACGTTGGTTCTACCTGCAACAAGATCGAGAAAGCGCGTCTCGCGCATCCCTCGTCGAGATTGTCGAGATTGCCGACGCTCGCCCACTGCGTATCGCGGCATACTGCACAATACGGCAGCACTGAGACCCGCAATGTTGCTTGACGACCATTCCTCACAGAGCCCCGTTTGCTGTCACCAGCCGTGTTTCAACGGGCTTTCGGCAGAAGAGGGGCTTCTGTTGGACAGTTCTGTTGGACAGAGCCTGAGCAGTCACATCAGTGTTATCTTTAGAGTGGGGCGTGATGGTATGGGAAAAAAGTCATCGGCCAATACGGACAAACGAGTTGGTGTCTGGTATGTCGTCCAGCGTCTTGACTGGACAATGTTGAACCATCAAGGTGGACGCCACTTACTTGCCCAGCTTGATCAAGGCATGGAACCTTGAGGGCTGAGAAAAAATGGTGGCAAGCCTGCAAACCTATCACAGAGCGTCTTTGGCGAAGCCGTGGCCCGGGTGAGCAACCCTGCGTCTGCCCGCGTTGGAAGCCGATGAGTTGATGCAACAATCAGGGTCGTTGAGAGTTGATGGAGGCAATGAACGGACTCAAGATTCGGGGTCGATCTCGCTGCTGGCGCAAGCTTCAACCAGAGCTCTTCGGGGCTCTCCGAAGAGGGAAAGCAAGCGATTTGCTCGGCCTCATCTCCTCTTGCCAACTCACCAGCTGTCGAAACGACGCGATGTTCCCGCAGTTGAGCATCTGCATTGCAAAGATGCATTCGCCTCACGTTCGATGCATGCCGAGATTGAATGCTTCCCTCAACATCTCATGAGTCAGTAAGAATGGCGGGTGCAATGTGCAAAATTTGTCGATAATTCTGGAGATCTGGCTTGTGTGGCAGATCCTGATTGCTGTCACAGATTAGACGTCTCATTTGCTGTAACCAAAGGTTGCGTTTCTTGATGTGGTCTGGACCTTCACTTATTCGGGGTAAAGCTTGTCCGGAGTCTATAGGCTTCCTGGGTTTGTCGTCGTGCATCAAAGAGGGGGGTGTTGGGCGTCGATGGTATCCGCGATTGCCGCGCCGCGTTCTTATTGGACAGGAGACTGGCTGGAGGGTGTCGTTTCTTGAGGATATTCCGGCCCAAACGACTCCACGCTCCCTCCGTTCCAACATTGTTGCCCGGCATCGTGTCGCCATGCATCGCCGAGATTGTGAACCAACTGGCCATCAAAGATAGGAACGTTGACACATCAGTTCATCCACCCAAACGGTGAATAAATGTCGAATCTGCAGCGGGGAAGTCGTCAACAAACTAGACGAGTGGTTGCTTGTGATAGAGACTGTTGGAATCGAGGCAAAAATGGCGTGGAACCGAAATGCACAATCAGCACGCCAAGGCCAAGTGAAGCCCAGTCGATGAAATGCCACATCGAGATTGGATCGTCAGGAGACGGACCAAGTCCAACAAGCGGCCGTGTATCCGTCTCGCACATGTAACTCGTCAAAGAGAGGTCTCATTCCCAGCCGAAATTCTGAGTTGTCATGGTGCACGGAATGGAGTCAGGTCGAAATCTCAACTCCCAATGGTTGATATCAAGTTGCCGAGTTTGTCAGCGGCCCGTATTCCTATCGAAAGTCAATATGGTTGCCTTTCCCACTTATGTCGCGAAAGATTTGGCAACCGCTCAGCCTCTTAACAAGCCCAGGGAACCCACCAGTTGAGGTGAATGTGCTTGTGAGCAGTGCACAAGAGAGACTTCACACAAGAATCCGATCAACACATCACTGAACCTGATGTCAGCACGCATACAGACAAGGGAAGGGAGGTACATCAAAAGGTGTGCAGGCAAGATCAACTCACAATGATGGTCTAGAGGAACAGCAGTATCGATGCGGCACTCCAGATCCAGGTCTGTTCGAATCCATCCAATCCTTGAGGCCACCCCAATGATTTCTCCTCTCTGTGTCCGTCGATGAGTAGGGGGCCAGATGGGAAGCCAATGGACATTGGAAACGTTTGCCGTCCTCAACCGACACTTGACTTCGCCACACGCTAAGAAGCCCTGGCCCAATTGAAAACCTCGCTTTCGGTGTATTCTGCCCCGGGGTTGAAGACACTGTTGCGAGACCGGCACATCTGACGACGCACAAGAATACACAGGGCTATTACTGGCTAGCACCAGCCTCCTCCCCTCGCAGCCTCAACACGTGTAACGAGGATAGAGGTGTCGAGCTCGGCCACCGTATACACATCAAGCATGCCTTTGTTAACGGCATCGTGTCAGGTTATCATTGAATTGATTGCTTTTAGTATGGCTGTTAGTGGCTAGGGTACACCTCATGAGTTTGTGATGGGGTAGGAGTACTCACAGGCAACATTGAGCACTAGTGAATCTGTATCGCGCTGAGAATCATCCATCTAATATGTAAATTCTTCGCTTGGCAGGAAAATTGCCGAGGACTTCTCTCACAAAGCTCATATAACACAAGTATTTCCATCCGGCCAGTACCACAGTGTCGAGATTTCAACCGTGGTCATCAAGGCAGGAGGGGAAGCTTATGCACTGAGCTTCTGGGTTGTCGATGTCTTGTTTTGGCAACTCGGAAGCACATAGCTGGAAGTAGTCAAGTCCCTGTGGCTACGAGCTCATGTGAGACTTTTGGGCTGCAGTGACGAGTTGAGTCACAAACATTGGATTGACGAGGTGGTGTGTAGGGCTGTGTGGGGTCCGAAAGGAATTCTTGTCTCAACTTTTGCCAAATGCGTCGTCATAGCTGGAAGAAACAACAACTTCGGCCCTCAAGATCACGAAAAAGGTAATCCGGTGGCTTGGGCTGCCTGACATCTGCTGTTCATGAAGGACGCTCAGAGGAATGGTTTGTGATGTGATCAGAGAAGCATCGAGGGAACCTAGAAACTGAATTTAGGGACAAAGGGGGAAATAGGGTGAGAAGGGGATTGGCAACGGTCCTGTAGTCCGGCATGGAGTCCAAATCCGCAATCATGACATCAGCCATGTTCCTTACCAAGCCGTTTTACGGCTTGTTGTGCGACACACACGAAGAGAGAATAACTTGTGCTCACTGGATAGTGGCAGTTCCATCATATCCATCCTGGTTGGTCCTGATCCAAATAAACTCTATGCACCTAGGGGAGGTCCGGCGGAGCTTGATGCACAACCAATCCATATTTCCGGGACGGGGCCATGTGGGAGGTGGGATTCGGGATAATCGGAGGGGGTTGTCCTTTGGTTTTGTAGCCTTGCCGGAGAGCTGGAGGCGCCGGGCCGACCGGAGGTCCCAGACAGTCGGGCAGCGAGCGGGTGACGTCCCAGCCACAAAGGCCTTGTGTGGGTTGATGACGTGGGGTAAAAAAAGAAAAAAAAAATCTTAGCTCGGGTTGGGGGCGGGTCTTTATCAGGCTTTGGGTCCTTGGGAAAGGTCCGAGACCCCTCTCGGCATATGGAAGGACCTCCGGTTTTGCAAACACACTTTTTGTGAGTGTGCTCTCCGGGATACACATGCGAAAAGAACATCACCAGAGACGGAGACGAATGTGCTCTTCTCGGTCGTCCTTCCCCCCTTTAAGAGAAAACAAAGGGCGTGGGGGGCATGGGGGCCATGGGAAGGGGGAGCTCGAGGCGGTCAAGAGATGAGATGCGTGTCAACAATCGGGAGGTCAGAATGGGACGCAATGGCACGGCATCGGATTGCTTCGGAAGGGCACCGGGCATGTTTGATGCGTGGCATTTCATGGGATCAGATGGGATGATAGGACAACACGGACGGTTGGGTTGCCAGCTCTCGACGTGTTCCTGCCCAACACCTGTCGTTTCTCAAGCCGTCACAGCGGCTGTTCCTGGATAGGCACAACAGTGGCCGCAACAGGGGGGTTCCTGGCACCAATGGCGACTGCCGAAGAGTCTGGGCATTGGGGCGACAACGCAACCAGCGCTCCAAAATCCGCTCCAAATTCCATGTGTGCCCAACGGTGCCCTACCCTTTATCGCATTTTCGAGCACACACGACTCCACGCCCACTGTCCATCGCGCCCGCAAAAGCTCAATATTGTGGTGGGGTTGCGCGATGGGGAGCCACGGAGAGAGCCCGCAACCGACAACCGGATTGCGGGCTCGAGATCCATTGGTCTGCTGGTGCATTGATCTTCCGTCACGTAGTCTGCCCATCGTGGAGATCGCCGTCCGACTCGCTCACCAACTCAACGGATCATTCCTCCCCAAAACCCGAAATCCCATCCCTCGCTGTTGCGCCAAGCAAGTCGCAAGTCACGGAGTAGCTGCTCTATGCGAGTGCGTCGCAGTCAGCAGCTGTTCCTCTCTCCGGCTTCCTGGTTACTCCTTACTACCTTGTTGTATATTTGTCTACATTGCCTACCTCATTGTATTGTCTACCTCTCACCTCTGCCTGTTGCTGTCAGTCGTGACAGCGTCAACCTCGCCACCCAGCCCGAGCGGGAGGGGATATATTCTCTTGATCGCGGGTCGCGGGGTTTGTTCTCACCTCTTTGCTGTTTGGGTTTCTCCCTCCCTGGTCCTGGCCGGATAAGACAAGTCATCGCAACACCCCATCGTCGACGTTGAGATCGAGCTGGGTCTGCTCTTCCACGCAGACACGCTATCAAAGTCCCATTTTGGCTCCCTAGACTCCGCTACTAGTCTAGCCAACCACTCTGCCGGACCGCAATCCACTGCCGTCAGTCAAAAAGACACATCCCAGTGAGGTTCTCGCCGCCACGTGGATCCCCCCTGATTTTGTGAGGATTTTTGGTGGCCGCTATCCAAGGAAATCCCGGCCGCAGGTTTTTTCAGTTGCCCTCTGGATTGAACAGCCGTTCACAATTTGGTCGCCTCATATTGTCCGTGGACCATTCATTTTTCTGCTTTGCGTCTCGTGCTTCTTCTCTTTTCCACTGTCTGTCTCGGGAGCCAATTTTTGGAGAGCCCAGCCGGGTTGCAAAGAGGACCACCAGAAAAAAACATGGCGCAGCCAGAATTTGCGTACCGCCCTTCGGCAGTCGTATCCAATGACCGCTGGCTTTCATCGCGCAGGTGGGAACAAATCTCGAAATCCGTCTCCGGAAGAGGATCGCATGACAGCTGACTTGTACCCAAGCCCGATTTATAATGATCCATATCAGAATGGGAGGTTTGAGACTACAGGCAGCAACCCTTATCTGCCTCAAAGGTAAGAGATGACAGCCACACACAAAACCCTCCCTCCTCCTTCAGGACAGTGAGAATAACCGCCGAGGTCGATGAAGCGTGAACTATACACATGCCAACACGTCGGCTTACAATCTGCCATCCAACCTCTCAATTGGGACCGTGAACCCGCTCGGGCGAGCCCCTATCGAGCCTCCCCCTTTCCCTACGGCCGCTTTCAACACTCACTCGAACCAAGGGCGATACAACAGCCCAGCACCCAACCAGCTTCAGCAGCAGCAGCAACAGCCCTACAATGGAATCAACTCGCAGCCATGGGAGCAACAGCAGAGGCCTACTTACCCAGCAGCCCACCAAGGAGGTCATCATCAGGGACCCTATCAGGGAAGATATTCACCCTCAGACTCGATGGATGATCTCATGACATCTCCCAATCTGTCGGATTACTCTTTGGAAAATTCTGCAATGGGCCCCATGCCTCCTAACGGCAAGAACAAGATGGGCGGAAAGCCTCGCTCGCAGAGACGCCCCTCGAACAGGGACGAGTTTGATGGTCCTCATCAGTTCTTGAAGCGCCCACCGCCAGAGTATATCGCGATGCAAGAGCGGGAGCTGCCCAGCCTCCCGACCCATCTTTTGGTTCAAGAGCAGGACAGTGTCCTGACTCAGGTTAATGACCGTCTTTCCCAGTGTGCCTACGACTTTGTGGCAAAGTATCAGTTCCCCATCCCACTGACGCAGGACATGCGGCCTGTTGAGCGTCCCCAGGATCGTGAGTGGACAGAGTGGGTTTATCTGCTGAAGCGCCTGGCGACTAAGCGTCGGATCCCCGCCCGGGTGCTCTACAATGGCCAGATCAAGCAGTTTGTTACGATTCTGGAAAACTCGCTTGAGATGCGGCACGCGGCCAAGCACCAGTCACGCCCGCTCAAGGACGATAGAAACATCCTCCAGCTCATCTCGGCCGGGATTCAGGTCGCCAAGATTCTCAAGGACGCCCAGGCCATGGATTACTTGGATAGGCTTTACATCTCGACTGAGCAGCAGATTCAGGAACGCGCCAATGCGAGATTCCGCTAGATGAGCCTTGGGATCAAGAAGCATCGTTGAAGGAGACTTGACCTTGCTCCCTTTGATCCTCGTCTCTTATTTCGTTCTGTTCTCTTTTTTTTATACGGGACCCCCCATTTTTGGATTTGGAATTTTGATTTGCCGTTTGGATGGATGGAAAAGCACTCATTTTTGTGGGAAAAGAGGAGGAAAACTAAAACGCTTCACGCGCACACAAACAATCTTTTGCATTTTTCGTATTTGCCTTTTTGCTCGCTCCTGCCCAGGAGGGGTAGCCAAATCTCATTTTGGACGACAGACAGACAGACAGAGACAGGCTGGAACAGCCAACATAACGAGAGTCAACAAGAAAAGGGAAAAGGAAAAAGCTTTGGATCTGAAAGAACGAAAGAGGCTTTTTCTTGTGGCCTGACCTAAACCTGGCCGAATGGACTTGGAACTCGAAAACTGGACTGGACTGGACTGGAACTGCACACACATGCATATACGGGATGGGTGGGAGGATGGAGGACATCTGGGATTTCTGTCTTTTTGTTTGCTTTTTCTTCTTTATCTCGTTGCTATTTCACTTTATTTGTACGGATTATTGGACATCTTTTTTTCTCGGCTTCTCAATTTTGACGGAATGGAATGTTTCACATGGATAACTTTCTCTAAGATGGGATCTCGCTCTCTCTTCTTCCATTTCCCTCTTTTAACTGGTGGAATTTTCTCCTATTTTTTCTTATTGGACGCAGCAACTGGAGGGAGGTATTCTGGTTTTTTTGTGGTGTTTTTTTTTTTTTTTTTTTTTTTTTTTTTTTTTTTTTTTTTTTTGGCTCGAATCGTTTTACACAATGGTGGGACGCTCTGCTAGTGGCCGCTTGTTATTATTTCTCAGGGGGTGGCTTGACTGCGTTGTGTACCTGCCTCTTTGTTGTTTTGCTTTCATTGGGTGGCTAGGTAGGCTCCTTTTATCCACAAAGGCCAATGTGGCTACCAGGCCGTTGCATGGGAGGTGACCTGTTGTTGTTGTTGTTTTTCTTGTGGAGGAAAATGGGTGGCTTATTGCTCTTTTT
The DNA here is from genome assembly GCA_033297175.1 of Cladorrhinum sp. PSN332. Lineage (NCBI taxonomy): Eukaryota > Fungi > Ascomycota > Sordariomycetes > Sordariales > Podosporaceae > Cladorrhinum > Cladorrhinum sp. PSN332. Next base: position 418,485 of record MU858837.1, on the reverse strand, counting down.
ATACTTGTTTATCGGCAACGGAATTATTTTTTTTCTTTTTTCTTTTTCTTTTTTAGTTTCTTGGGAGATATCTTGCTTTTTAAATCACGTTTCCTTGCTATGAGGGGAGGTGATATAGCTGGCTTCTGTCGTTTTGCTCGGGTGGGTTGGCTGTTGGGTGACGACGCTGTGGGGTGGCACTACTTTGTTTCTTTTTTTTTCTCTTCTTCTCTTCTTCATCATTTTCTTTTCTTTTGCTCCGATGTGGGTGGGCGGCAACATTGCTTTACTTGTTTGCGAGTTTGCTTTTGTTCTTTTTCCCCTTTCTACCGACAAGTTGGACAAATAGCTGGAAGGCTTTTATTTTGGTGCTTGGCTTGTCGACGTTTTCGAGAGGGTGGACGGATGGGGGCGGTATTCTGCTTTTTAACGCAAGTTTTTTTGTCCACATGTTTTTGCTTTTGGATTTTCTTTTCTTTCTCTCTCTCTCTCTCTCTCTCTCTCTCCGACAACGAACCTTTCAAGCCGGGCATTTCATGTCTTTTTTTTCCCCCGTTGCCTGCTCGGATGATGGTGGTTGATGTAAGCGACTAACGACTTGCTTTCTCGTTCTTCTTTCCCTTTCTCAGAAAAGAAAAGGGGAAGGGGAAGGGAAAACCCTATCGTCTTAAGCTTGCTGCTGCTGTCTTGAACTTCCTACGTATTTCGATGCTATACATTAGTCACACAGTCTTTACTGTCAAATTCTATACTGAACTTTGAAAGCCCCGTTTTATGGGCAATATTTACTACTTTGAGAGAGAGAGAGAGAGAGACATAAGAAGCACCGGGGTTGCTTGTGTGCGTTTGTTTAATTAATCTAACCCGAAAATGCCACACTCCCCTTCATTTTTGTGTGTGTAAATAAATGGTGAATTCTAATTGGCTCTCTCGATCTCTTACCGGCAGTTTGGTACCCCCGAGGTGGACAAAAGAAAGGTTTGTTCTGGACTTTGTTCTCTGGCCCCGTCCATCACAATACACATATATATATATATGTAGGTATGTAAAATTAAATCAACTTTTTCGTAAGCTTTTTTTTTTTTTTTTTTTTTTTTTTAATCAGTTTTTATTAAAGCTTGCACGACCTCGCTCAAAGACCATTTATTAAAAGCGATGTGTGTGCGGATTTCACTTTTCGAGCCCAGTCTTTTTTTTTTTTTTTTTTTGTACGAGTCTCATGACCGGGAAGGAAAAAAAAAGGAATATATATATATATCCCAAGGTTGTGGTTGTGGCCAGTTAGATAGCACAAAACCCCAAAATAAATCCTGAAATAAACTCGGAAAGAAAACCACCGTGAAAATCCGATTGGTTCATATAAATCATTTTCCCTCGGCTCCGTCTGACTACCTACCTACCTACCTACCTACATTCCTTCCTTCCTTGTGAATCATTTCTCAGCAGCCCGTTACAAACTTCTCTCGGTGTACACAACAGAAACCGAAGAAAAGGGTACGTGTGTGGTGGTGTGGTGGTACAAGCATCGGTGATCGAAAAAGGTTTAGCGCGGTCCTCTTGGTCAAGAGAGAAGCAGCATGAGAAAGGCCAAGGCGGGATCGTCCACGCTCTCTCACGTTCGGTCGCTCAATCGAGTATAGCGGGGGCTGAGAGTCTCAGGTTTCCAGAGAGGGCTCTCGGTCGCGGGGGAGTGGTATTACTTGCAGATGAAAAAGAGAGAAGAAAAGATAGAAACTCTTTTCCCTCTCTTCTGGTTTTCTTCTATTGAATGTTTCGTCTTTTTTTCTTTTTTGGTCCCTGTTCGCGCGTAACTTCGGAATCATAAAATAATCTCCCCATTTGCTGTTGTGATCTCGTTGTTCAAAGCTTTCACCGCGAGTCCTGTCCCGTCCCCGTCCAACAATCCCAAAAACCTTCCGAGACGAGAGAGGGTCTCTCTCTCTTGTGGATTGATACACCAGGGCGGACGGACCCAAACTCGACCCGCGCAGTTGGGTTTTTATACACAAAATCCATCACCGAAGGCTAGGCATTTCTCTCGCTCTCGCTTCTGTCGAACGGGTGCACGCAGCAAAGTTAGAACCCTTGTGGAGGCCAAACAGCTTGCAACCAATTTACAAAAAGAGGACAGACGGTGCTACACCCGTCCAGAGGTCGATCGATCCCTCCACCTTCAACCACAACACAAACACACAAACACACCACGATGGCATCCGTCGCATCCGTGGGCACATCGCCCTTATCCGGGTACGACGAGGAGGAGGAGGCCCAGCTCTGGGCGGCCGTCTACAGTAACTCCATGAGCGCAACCGAGTCCGTCGGCTTCATGCCGAGCCCGACAAACAACAGCCTCGGAAGCTCGTCATGGGCGATGATCGGACCCAACGGAGCCATGGCGCCATCACCAGCTGCTTTGTCGCCTCTCAACGCCGACTTTGACGGACACCAAAGCCCCTTCTCGGCAGGCTCTTATCACGATCATACCGCAAGTGCTGCTGCCTTCAATGCCGGATCCGTGCCTACTACGGCCGATGGCCAGTTTCTCGGTCAGCAGATCTTGTCTCAAGACGGACAGCAGCAGTCGTTCCTGTTCCCCGGTGAGCTCGTGTTTGACAGCAACATGAACATCAACGTTAACGGTAAGGATGAGCACATGCAGCTTTCCACGCCGAGAGTTGTAGAGGGTGTCATGCTGACATGGTCAAAACAGACTTCGGTCTCTTCAGCGGCAACCCCCTTCTCGTGCCGGGTATAGATCAACAACAAACCTTTCAGGATTTCAACTTTGAGAATCCCCAGCCTCTCCAGTCTGGTGTCAACGTCCCACCATGGGAGCCACTGAACCTCAGAGGAGCAGACCAGAGCCTCACAACACAGAACCTAGGCACATCCTCCGTCTTCGTCATGGAGGACCCAAGCTTCGTCTCCCCCTCTCCTCCGTCGCATGTTCAATACACACCTTCAACTAGCACTCGCTCCAGTGCCAGCCCACACCTGCCAACGCTGCCTCTCAAGTGGGAACACGAGCCAGCCATCCCGGAACCAAAATCCGCGGCAACAACAGCACCTATACCCATGCCGATCCGCAAATCCACCACCAACCGTGTAACGAAGCGCAAGGCTTCACCAACCGACATCTCACCATCTGCAGCACTCAGCATCGCAATCGCCACCCGAGCAGATCAACAAGCGAAAAGCGGTAGCAAATCCCCATCCCCGAGCCCATCCTCATCCTCACCAGGCAGCAGCACACAAGCCAAATTCCTCATCGTGACACCCTCCACCATCAACGCCCACAATGCTCAGTCCTCATCCTCGAGCAACCCGCAAAGCACCAATCCCTACGAATGCTTTGAAGCACTCCGGCCTTCGCAGAGAGGCCGAAAGGGGCCCCTAGCAACAGACACCAAGCATTCCGCCCTTCAAGTCCGTCGCAAGGGGGCGTGCTTCTGCTGCCACGCGCGTAAAGTGAAATGCGACATGGAAAGACCCTGCCGCAACTGCGTCAAGCTATGTCAATCAGTGCCCCAGGCTGTATGCTGGCAGTTCCCCGATTTTGTTGGCGTTTTGTTTCCCGAGTTCATCCGTGGCCACTTCCGCAAAGAAGAAATGGCAAAATTTATAGAACAAAACATTGAGAGCTTTACGGTCAATGGCGAAGAGAAGCCCTGCACGGTCGAACTGTTTTCTGGATTGAGGGTGAACGCGAGGTTGAAGGTAAACGCCAAGTTCTTTACCGCCAAAACGGACGAGGTGCTTCAGCATTACCATTTGGTGAAGAGCAGGAACATGATGGACTTGCAAACGAGGACGGCGGCGCCGATCGGTTTGAGCGGCGGAGGAAATGCGCAAAAAGATGAGCTGAAGAAGAAGTTGAGGGAGTACGTCCAGGCAATCGTTGACGACCGAGATTTCGCTGCTGTCGTGACGGAGGGGCTGAGGCACACGGATATTCCGAAGAAGGTGCTGCAGATTGTGCATGATTACTCGAATCGGTGCGATGTGCCCATGGTCAAGAGGGCGTTATCCATCTACGCGATGCACTTCATCTTGACGAGGCACCTCTGTCTCACGCCGAAGGCGGTGGCGGATCTGGGACCGACGCGGCTGGTGCCACAGCACTTGCCGTGGGTGACGCCGAGAGTACTGAACAGGCAAATCAAGGCCATCGTCGACGACATGATGTGCCGAGAGATGACGCTGCTCTTTGAGAACTTCAGCAAGTCGCTGAAGCCGAAACTGAGGAAGGAGTGGGCGCCGTGTCTTGCCGCATTTTTGGTGCTCTGTTTGTTCATGGAGTCGGTCGAGACGGCTGCCGACACGTTTATGTGTTCCGAGAACGAGATCAGCTTCCGGAATCACCAGCCGATGAAGAAGCGGTCCTTTGCGCTGAACATCAACCGGGAGATCGAGAACATGCCGTTTAAGCAGTTTGCTTTCCAGTTCCACCAGATCTACCAGACGTACTCGAGGGATGCGGCGACGAGGAGCTTCAACCCGCTGATGGATGACACCTGTTTTGAGCAGGCCGAGCTGGATCGGGCTGCGGTAGGTATGGTGAGGGAGTTGAGGAGACTGATTGATCAGGATGATTATGATGCTTGTAAGTTTGACGTTGCCCGTTGCGTTTTTTGGAGGAATTTGTTAACAAATTTGATGATGTGGTAGGGTCTGAATTGGACTTCTTGACGGCAGATCCGATCTTGCCGAACATCGACGAGCATCCGTATCCTCGCGATGTGGGCTACAACTATACTGGAAGACTGGTGGCCAAGTTTTTGCTTTCTTTCCAGAATGAAAAGTACATTCTTGACGCTGCATTTTGAGCAGCGAGATAGTGATGAGCAGGTGATGGAAGGACGGTGAATGACACGCACAAACCATTTGGAATTTTCACGACGGATACCCTTGGAGATGGCATTTTACTGTTTTTTGGTTTCTATATATATAACATGTCACGAATTGATGAAAAAAATATGTTTGTCTTATTTAGTCCCGTTGTCGCACACAATGCACTCGACAACAGGGTGGATTAGACGGGTTGTCTAGACCCTGGTTTTGATCTTCCACTCGAACGATAAAAAATAAGTAACCTGTTGCGCACTGATGAAGCGCAGAGGTAGGCAAATCGTGGATTGTGTTTTTGTTTTGGGTATGTGAACATTGAAAAGAAATAGTCGTCGTCGAGACAAACCTGATGAGGATGGATCGCTATTGATTGCTCGAGAACGAGCTGCGATTATGAAAAACCCTCAAGAATCTAAGCAGCGCAACATCGCCAACATGGCTGCCCTCAAGAAAACACATTCGAGAGAAAGGCCACCAGTGGTGTGTTGTTGTGGTGCTGAGGTGTAAAAAAAGATGTGGTTTGGTGAGGGAAGTTCAAGATTTGTGAAGGAGTTTCCTGCTGCGAAAAGTTTTTAAAGCAGATTGGGGGAAAGTTTTATGTGCCTGAGGCAGTAGGACCCGGCAGCTCGGCCTTCGATCCCGGCTCCACACAAAAAGCGGGCTAAGCTTTGAGAATAACAGTGGGGTCAGGCACCCAGGGTGACACTGGGGGATCTTTTTTTGGAGGGGGAGACCCCTCAACTTCAACAACCCCTCATCAAGATCCCAATTTTCCCACAGTCAGCTATAGAGATTCATATTTCTTTTTTTCTATTCAATAACATCAAATCTTCTCTCGACCCATTTGACGCCTCTCTCTTGTTGTCTTGGTATTTGATGGCCTTCATCATGCCTTTCCCAAGTCCTTGTGTCGAGTTGGGGGCCGATTCTTTTCAATCTCCTTGGCTAGCTTCATGCAACGCACTGCTCTTCTAGACACCCAATCCTCCCGCTAAGAGCCAACAGAGAAGCACAGCCTCCCCTGGATGACCCGCAAAGCATCGAATCACAAAGCCAATGCAGGAGTATTTTGAATGGTCCTCAGCCTCGTGCTGCAAAGATGTGTAGTATTATATCGGGCTTACTTCCAAACTCTTGTTCTCTGCATCAACTCATTCTCTCTGAGATCTCCAACCGACAACCTCCTTCCACTCCCAAAAGGCCAACTCTCATACCATCACGATGGAAAAAACAAAGATTGACAAAATGTGGGACGAGGCAATAAGACTCTTCCAGAACTTGACTGGACAAAGTCTCGGATCATCACCTGTCGATCTCAGAAAGAGGATCGAAGACCGCGCTGCCGAGAAGGGCAACCAAGAGGCCACGGATACAGCTCTCAAGATCTTGGACTGTGTCAAACTTCTTGGAGGAGTTGTTGCCCAGGCTACCTCGATAGTAAGCTCCGCCGCGCCATTTTCAGCACGTACAGCACGCTTACTATAATCTTCTTTACTAGGTGTTCGGGCCCTCTGAGCTCTGCTTCAGCGCCATATCAGTTCTCTTGGATGTTCCGAGAAAGATTAAAGACTTCAATGACATCATCGACAGCGTTTTTGATTCAATCGAGCCCGTACTGTCTCAGTACAAGATCTATTCGGAAATCGAGCAGTTCAAGAGCATGGACAACGAGTTGCTCATCGCCACCCACAAAGTCTTGATCGGCCTCGTCACCATTTGTGCCAGAGTTATCAACCTCGAAAAGACCAAGAAGTGGGCAAAACTAAAGAAGTTTACGAGCGCTGTAACATGCGGAAACGAGGACCTGAAGCAAGAGCTCGAAAAGTTCCAGTCACTTATTGAGAACCAGCAAATTGTCCAGGGTGCTGTCATGCTCGAGACTGTGCTGAGGAACAAGAATGACTTGACGACTCTCCTAATGACGACGAGGGCGTCGAAAGTTGCAATCGACGATGTGAACGCCAAACTCAAGAGGCTTGTGGAGGCCGAGGGTTCAAGAGATTCCGACAAAGCACGGAAAACGCGGATTGAGGATATCAAAGATCGACTTGGGCTCAAGGGCGCAACCGATCCCTCGATCGCTGTGATGGAAGACATCACGAAAAAAACCCACCCATCGATTGAAAAGTGGTTTGCCGCAGTCCAGCAATTTAACGACTGGGCAAACTGCGAGTCCCCAGAGACTGGGTCCTTGCTGCTCTTAACAGGTGTCCCGGGCTCTGGGAAATCATTCTCTACTTCTGCCATCATTAATCACCTTGAAAACACGTTCACGGCTCGAAAACAGCAAACCCGCCGATGTCTGGTTGGGTACCACTTTTTCCCACCCCCATCTAGAAAGCTGGATGATGAAGACAATTTGAAACTGGTCAATACCGCCCTCAAGTGGATTGCAATTCAGCTCGCTGAGCAAGATGAGGCCTATGCAAAACAATTGGCTCATATCTGCTCCAGCAAGGACAGAAACGGCCAGTTGTTTAGACAAACCAAAGCTGAAGATCTGTGGAATACACTGAACCTTGGAGAGCCTTTGCCGATGACGACACATTATATCTTCTTCGATGGTGTTGATGGACTTCCAGAAGCCAGCGTCGGAGAGCTGCATGGCTTGTTCAAGACTCTCCACCCTTCCGTCTCTGATCGTTACTCTTCCGTTAGGGTTTTAGCCACCGGGACTGGTGACACCTTTGACTGGGAATTGATCAATTGGCTATCGTGTCCAGTGATTGGGCTGGAAGAGGAACATTTCAGGACGGAGGTGGCGGTATACATCAAACAGAAACTCGAGACCGAAGGCATGTTGCCGGGAAAGGCTCTCGCGGGATGGAGACAGAAGATAGCAGCTACGCTCACGGAGCTTCCTGCCTTGAATTTCCGGATCATTCAGACCGTACTCGATCGCGTCAAAAAGCTGGTGGCTTCTAGCCGTCCGGCGAAGGATCTTGACCAGGTACTTCAAAATTTGACCAGCGATGACGGCGTGATATCCAGGGAAACACTTGTCAAGCTCGAAGAGGAACTTGAACCAAACGAAATAGACCTCGCGAATGAGCTCATAGCATGGGTCGAGAGTCCCGGTTCAGCCGGGCTTACGGTGAACTCGCTGGAGGCTGCTCTGGTAAGACCACTCATGAAAAGAATTCATCCATTTTTTATACAACGTATCATTGACCTGCCCCCTCTCCCTAGTTTCTTCGCGAGATAGACCTCCCGGTCAGAGGGCTCGGGAGCTTTATTGACACCTCTCTCAAAACGCTTCTCGAAATTGATCCCAACGGCGTGGTTCGATTACAAGTAGGAATGGCCGACGTGTTCTGGAAGGAAAAGGATATGTCCCAACCATCTGGTCCTCCAACGATCAGCTTGGAGCTCAAGATCACCAATGCGGATATTCCGACCGTCAAGCGGTTCTTTTGGGACCTCACCAAATTTGCAGCTCTGGACAATTTTGTGTTCATCAACCAAATGTCACATCCGGACTCGATCAGTCTCAAACGCTCCCTCGGTCTCAACAGGATGGACGCTGATCTTACCATCGTGAAAAGCGCCATCAAGTTCTTGCAAGCTCTGCCACACCCTGGAACCGAGGCGTTGGGCGATCACCTCGTTGCCTGTTTCCCTTATCACCTCGAATGGGTTTTGCGGTATGCCGGAGAGCTAGATGAGAATGGCAAACTAGAAGAAGATTACAAACACGACATCAAAGACGTTGGTCAGTTTGTATTCGAACTGTTCGACAAGCCGGGGATTATAAGGAGACACTGGGGCACCTCCAAGTGGGCGGCGACCGCGATCTTGGGGAGGAGAAGCTTGGGGGCTTTCTGGAACTGCTTAGAAAACGATCACGTATTCAGCAGTCTGAACCGGCAGCAGCAGAAATGGGTCCGCAGTATGAAACGCCAGCCACACCATAAGCACCGCCTATTCCAGCCTGTTGTGACAATGGCCGCGAAACTTTGGCTAAGATCGAGCGAGGGATACGCCGCAGATGCATTCGGTTGGGTCAGGGAGTATCTGCTCCTTTGTACCCTATTGGTGGGAGAGGTGGCATGGGAATATCCAATCTTTCCCTTCCATGATCTGAGTGTGCAAATCACAACAGCAGAAACGTGGTGCAAAGAGAAGCTTCAAGCGGAACAAGATTCGCTGTGGTACATGAGGCTTGGTCAGACGTTTCATTTTTGGGCGCGCAACTATAGAGAAGCTGCTTCCTGTTACCGAAAGGCCATGGAATGTGGTGAAAAGTCGTGGGAGGTCTTCAATAATCTCGCTGATGCTCTCACCAGTGATCGCCTCATGCTGGAATCTTGCTCGACTTTGGAGGACGCTCTGAAGGTTCATGATGACTCTAGTGACGTCAGCAACCAAGAGAAAGCCAGAGTGCTTAGGAATATGGCTAGCGCGCACCGAGACTTTGCGCATCGGACGACAAAGGTGGAAGAATGTTACATTCGGGCGCTTCAAGCAGACAAGGATGACATCGAGGCGCGAGGCGGCTTGATTAGTGTCTGTGCTATCCTCGACAAAGAAGACGACGCCCGAGACAGTATAGTTGCCGCTGCCGCGGCCAAACCCAACGGCAACGACGGAGAGAAAGCAGTCAGTCTGTTGGGTTTAATCGTTGTCTTCCTATCCGAAGTTACGTTCGATGTATGGTGGGAGTGGCAGTTTTGGCGAATTCTGTCTATACCCCTCCCCGTCGATATCCACACGATACTCCTCGAAGACATCGACATAGCAATCGTGCAAGCGCAATCAAACAGCAAGCATTTCTCACGGTGTATACTTCTCCTATATCGGGGATTGATCCAGTTCTCCCTGAACTGGCTCCGTCTCGATCTTGCTCCCACTTCCGATCCAGCGTTTTTAAAATCGTGGGATGATGCTCTAGAAATTGCGCAGCGGGATATACCTCAAGCAGCCGGCGAGCTGAGCATCATATGTTCCAGATCGCTTATGCTCTCGGCTATACATCACCTTGACCAAACTCTGTTATACCACAAACAGTTGAAAAGCGCCGAAACAAAAACCAGTGCCAGCCACGCCCAACTGGCCACACTCAATGACTTGGAAAGACTCCAGAGTCTTGATAGAGAAGATGAGCGAATACGAGGAGGAGGCATCTCAACTGTGAAGTGCTATCTGGCATCCTACCATGTAGTGACGGGCAACTGCGAAGGCGCCAGGGATGTCTTTGCTTCCGAGATGAAGCGCGTGGGCAAAATGCTGTCAAATAACGACATGACGGATGATAAAGAAGGGTTAAATCGCCTGAGCTCTATTCTCATCCATAGCGGAGACCTTAAGAACGGCTATGTCGCGCTGAGGATAACGGCCACTGGAGCCCCGACTATCCTATCAGAGAATCTCCGAGATGTCCTCCTCGAGTTATTCCGCTTTGGCGAGGATATTCAGATCAGGGACGAGAGCCCTGCTGCTCGGCTATTAACATTCTTTGACTCCAACTGCAGCTCGCAGAAGGACATGGTTTCCAACCTCCGAATTTTGATATCAGAGGCCGAGAAATTGGCGGAAACGGTTGATACAAAGACAGGATCCGATGTCATTCCTGATCAACTGGATGGTGGCGTTGATGAACCAACGACTGAAACCCCTGGCGCAATAGATGCTGACAAGGAATTTCCCGACGGCATGGACGAGAAAAAGTTGGAGGGCAGGGATGCAGTTCAATCAGTCCTGCCTAACAAGGGGCTACCCGCAATTGCCGACAAACATTCGTCCGAAATGTCGTATTGGGAGATTGCTGACATGCTGAAAAGGCTGGAGGGGACGGTCGGGGATGAGGCGATCTCTTGCTGTTCTCGCTGCTACATGCAGAGGTGGGATGTGGGATCTGATTTCTTCCGTTGCAAGTATTGTCGAAGTGTCTCCCTCTGCAAAGGGTGCATGGAATACCTCAAAAGCAACAAGGGCGCGAGCCAGATCCGTATTTGCAGGCCCACGCACGACTGGGTCCGCATGCCAAAGATGACACCAAAGCTGTGGGCCGAGTCGTTTATGGGCGTGGTCCGGATTCCGACGGGCACAGATGATGAGGGTAATTTTATCGATGGCGACAGCGACAAGACCGTCTCGGCCTCAACATGGCTCAGGGGTGTGATGAAGTCGTGGGATATCGAGCTTGAACACTGTGATCTCGATAGTGAGAGCCACGGGACCCCTCCGTCGCCCCCATATCTCTATGACAAACCGCCCCCGCCCCTGCCCGAGATCTCGATCGACGAGTCATTTCACCACGATTATACCACATCTGACGCTGGCAACGAGTCTCCGCGGACCCAAGCGACTGTCGACGAACACGTCCCGTCGCTGCTGGACTCTTTTAGCCTGGAAGACGAAGAGGGCGAGAGCAGTGAGCTTGATGGCGAAGATGACCCAGATGCGGGTGGCGGATTGACCCTACTTTCTCCTGCGGATGCTAGACCGCTTGTAGGCTAAGTGTGGTTTATCTTTGGGGTTGATTACTGATGGATGTATTGCTGGTGGTGGTTACCGAGCGTGACAGAAACTTTATGGTTCAAATGTTGGCTTAGGATCTCGCTCTCCCCCCTTTTTTTTTTTTTTTCTTCTTTTTTTTTCCCTTCTTTTTCTCTTTCTCTATTTTTTTTCGCTTTCTTTGCTTATAGAGTATTTTGCCTTCAAATTTGACATTTTGATATAGACTCACACTCTTTCGGTTATCACATGCTCATACTTCAAAAGAGGGATTGTCAGGGGGATTCCTCCCTCTTGGTTAACCCTAACCCTCCAACTGTTTTCAATATACAGTCCGTGCGCACCTAGGTTGAGTGGGTGGGTGGGTCCACACGGCCCGAAACCGTCCGCCAATTTTTTTTAAAAAATTTACTTGGGTCAATTCTTCGCGTCAAGAGTTTTGAAAGATTTCCTTTTTTTCTCCTTACACTTAATTTATGCACGAATAATCAACCGACGGTTTTTTCGAGTCAGTTTTTCCTCCACTCGACCAGCGGTCAAATTACGTGCTAGAAAAAACGGGATCTGCCTTTCATCTTTTTTTTTTCTGGCGATAATTATTGTCGTCCGAAAAGAAATCATTCCCTTTTCTGGGACCGGGATCTGTTGAGGTTTTTTTTTATTATATATATCCTCCTGATCTTGGGGTGGAGGGGTTCCGACATCTTTTTTCTTTTTTTTTTTTCTTCTTTCTCTAATTTAATCAATGATGATGATATGATGATTTAATTTTGGTGGTTTGGTTGGAATTGGCTTTTTTTATTTTATTTAAATGTGATGAGATGGGGGAGTTCCAGCGTGAATTGGTGGTGACTTTGCTCGCTATATATATAGCTTGTCTTTTTTTTTAAAAAAAAATAAATAAATAAATAAATTATTATTATTATTAAATGAGTCGATTATCACGCATCGGCCCCTTCTGGTGATATGTTGTTGCTGTTGTTGTCATTATTTGTTTTGATGACGGGCCGTTGCATCGCAATGGCGGATTATAATCGAACCACCTGAGAGCGCACGGTTTTTGTGCTGGCCGGCCATCTTGTTTACTTTGAGTAAGGTGTTGTTACGTTTGGAGATTGTTTGGGACTACGAGAAGGTGTGGATGGGACGGGTTGATGCATTGAACACACACAAGTGGTGAGGCGTCATCTTTTTTTTTTCCCTGTCCCCCTGCTCTAGATGCAGATATCCCCTTTTGGGTCTTTTCCCCCCCACTCAATTGGGATGGGTATTACACGGCTTCTTGCATGAACTGCTTGCCCAGCAGGCGCGGAATTGCGATCCCATCTTCTGGCGTTCCGATCTCTGAGCGAGATGGGATATCTCTGCCTGTCTCTGTCTGACGTTACGGGAACGATCTGTCAAGCAGTGTTTGGACAGGGGATGATTCCTGGGTGGGAACTGGTTGGTGTTGGTGTGCTTCTGCCTCGTTCGGAAGCTATCCGAGAGGGTGACGGGGGTTTGGGGACACACTCACCCGGCATTTGGATAGGGAGCATCACCACCTCAGTCTCAGGCGTTTTTCCCTGCCACTCCGGCCCGTTGCTTGATGCCGCGGCCCGGCGCAGACCACGTCGGGGAGTTTCTTGAAGCACGCCGAGAACAAGGCATCTCTCATGAGCGGATGTCACTCGGGATGATAAGACTGTATTGATTGAGTCCAGCATGCTTCCCCCAGAGACATTGCGGGAGGATTTGTGCTACCCGCACTGGGGTCATAATTGAGACAGCTCATACTGAGACCCTCCGGCATCGCCTTGTTTATTGTCCAACCCTGGGGAGCCATATTCGGACACTCTTGCTTTTTTTCGGGGCTTATTCTGAAATCTCAGAAACCACAAGATATCCGTTAATCCGAAGCAAACGGTTCCGTTTGGGCAGAGATCACGTCGTCTCTCTTCCGCAGACCACGGCAATGACCCTATTCACAGACCCGGCCACGCCATGTATCTGTTTTCCCTTTCGGATTGCTCATATAGTGCTCTCTCCGATCAGCGCCAGTAACGTTCCCACCATGTTTACGGTCCCAGGTGGGTGTTCACGTCACAGTACTCATTATCGAGGACAGACAAGGGAGCGCGGCACACTGCTTTTCCCTTGGCGGGAGCACACGGTTACGCCGGCAAGCTGTTCTGTGGGAAAGAAAGTAGCACAGGCTTTTTTTTCCTGAGAGGCAACTGGATGAGTAACAAGGCACATACCGTGAAGGTGAACCGCCTCGAACATTAAAAGTATCACAACCATGCTCATACTTACACCACGATATGCTGGAGGTTGGGTCCGAACTCTCGGCTCATGGCAGCTCCTGTGTGAGGATCACAAGAGGCGTCTACTTCTGCCTTGTATCAAAAGAAGTGATTCTTGGTGTATAAAACCCAGAAGCCCGGCAAGAGAAGAGACCACTTTCCCCAGAAGCACAATCCTCTTCGAGACCTTGCGTCGAGACCGAAGACAATACACGATCTACTGTTTACGCTGCCAATTCCGTCAGAAACACTCGACGGCTTTGATCATTATGCCCGCGACCCAGCCAAAGCCACCTCCGCCCAAGCCCAAGCCCAATGACACCGAAGAGGTTTCCAACGTAGATCCATGTGAGTTTATTCTTCCGCCGAGGCGAGGCGAGGCAGGCACTGATAAGTCTCAAGTCTTTGGCCGATAGAGCCAACCACCGAGTTATGGCAGACAGAACAACAACTCGACACTTTCCTGTCTTTATGAGGTCAATGGCGTTTAAAAAAAGACTGGCGGCCTCACGGCGATTTAATGTATGGAACTTTTGGAACTTGAAGTTTGGATCAGAGACAGAGGCAGAGACATGGCAGGGTTTCATCCCCAGGGAACTAATAGGAGAATAAAATGCACAATCACGAGGGCTCTTTTCACATCACACTACCACTCATTCCCTTATAAGAATCCCGGATGATCATTCGACAACTTGCACCTCTGCTATCTCTCATCCCATCCAGACATTTTCTTTTTCGTGACACAGGGAAAGAACCGTTCGTCTGTGCTACAAACCACCTACCACCTACCACAAACCACCTAACACCCAGCACTGAATGTAACGCAAGAAAAAAAAAGAAAAAAGAAGTGACCAGGATCCCCCTGAAAAAAAAAAAAAAAAAAAAAAAAAAAAGGTCTGCCATCTATCGTCTTGACTTGAACTGGCCTCTCGGGATTTGGCGTCACCACCAACACACATAGAACACAGCAACCAGTGACTCGCACAAGTTAAACGCCGTGATCATCTTGGTCAAGGTCAGGCTTGCTTGGCATTTCACTCATCATGATCATTTTTTTTCAGCAGGAATGGGATGTTGGTTGAAGTCATGCGGGCATTGAAAAAGGTCAGCAAAAAAAAAAAAGAAAGAAAAAAGATATCATATGTAAAGACAGAAAACAGTTGGAAAACCGAATCGAGCCGAGCCGAGTCGAGATCTTATCGTTTTCTCGCCTGCCTTAGACAGATAATACAGTCCAGAGAACATGGGGGGAAAAAACATCATTACAAATCAGCTTCCTCCCCTCCGAAACCTGTTACTCCCAAGTCGGGAAAAGGGTACCACTAATTACAATATACCTACCAAGAGCAACAGCTCAACGGTGGTTCTTTCTGCCTCACACGGAAACCAATATATATTTATCTCTTCATCATCATCATCGCTAGTACCGTGGCGTCATTGACGGTACCAAAGGGTCCAACTATCGGACAAGGGACCAAAAAACAAAACGTTGAACATGCGTTCAACTCTGACCAGAAAAAAAAAGGTGTTGTATTGATACGAATATTGAACACATTGTGATTGATGTGTGTGTGTGTGTGTGTGCTGTACGAGTATCACCGCCAGTGTCTCGGAAACACCGACTGAAGTGTTGAGCGTATGTGGTATTCTCTCGGGATGTGCAGAAGCTGGAGCATTTGCGCCCGTCAACAAGAGCCCTTATCGCCACGTCATGCATAGCCGACCCATTTTGGTTCTGAAGACAAGTTGGCAGAGTGATATCATCATCATCATCAACAAATCCCCGTGTACCAACAACGCCTTCTACCAATGTCTGGATCCCATAACCCTCAAACTCTCCGCACCCCACCCTTCAAGACCATTCCCCTCCAAATCTAATCAACCCTCTCCCACATCTCAAACTCGTACCCCGTCCCGTTTTCCTCCTGCCTCCCCCTCGGGACCTCCTCCCCCACAAACTCATCCATCTCCTCCTGTTCCCTTCTGACCCACCGCCCCCCCTTCCCACTCCCACTCCCATCCTCCACAAGCCTCTCCTCAAAAAACGTATCACACCCCCACTTATCCCCCTCCCCTTCAATTCTGGTCAGCAGAACCCTCCTCCCCAGCCCGCTCCTGACAGCCTCTCCGTAAACCTGTCCACCACCAATGACAAAAACCCTCCCCACCTCCCCTCTTCTCTCCTTCTCACCCAAAAACTCCACGGCCTTCTCGAGACTACTAACCCACACGTCCCCCTTCTCCCTTACCTCGGGAGCATTACCTATACCACCATTCGCGCTCCGACTGATAACGACGTTCAACCTCCCCGCTAGAGGTCTATACTTTTCAGGGATGGAATCCCACGTCTTGCGTCCCATAATAACCGCATTTTTTGCTGTCGTCGTCGTCGTCGTCGGGCCAGAAGAGACAGAAGAGACAGGGTGCCGAGGTAATCTCTTCGTGACCCGAGCGAAATATGCCATTTCTTTCTTGAGGCCCGTCCAGGGTAATGTCCCGTTGCGGCCTATGCCCATTGAGGTGCCTGCCGCGGCTAGGATGAGGGTTAGGTCTTGGGGTGGCATGTTGTGTGTTGTATGCAGAAAATGAGTCTCCGGGTTGTGTATATGTGTGTATGTGTATGTGTGAGTGAGTTGAGGGATGAAAGTTGGGTTGGGTCAAAGGTGGGGCAAAAAGTTGAGACAAAAGAAAATGTTTTGTTCCATCTTTGACAAGCACATGTCTAACCCTACAATACACCTAACCCTGACCCCTGAAACAAAAATATGAACTCTTTGAAAAAAAGACAAAATCTCTATGCCTGCTACTACTAAATATTATAAAAAAAATATGCTCCTCCCCTAAAACTCAGGCAGAATCTAAATTACAACACATACCCACCCCCAGAAACAACAACCTCCCAATCCCTAACTCCCCTCCCATCCTCCAACTCCACGCACCACCACAGCGCTGCCCTCGCCTTGTCCGCCTGTCCGCTCTCCTCATACGCCCTAGCAAGCGCGAACCAAGCCTCGGAATCATTCCACCCGCTTCCCAGCTTCGTCAACCCGCTCAACAACCCGTACGCCCTATCCCTCGCCGACAACCTATCATTGATCGGCAACGAGGTAGCCTTGTACGGTGGAGGAAGGTCCGGTCCAAGCAAGGTATGTTTGCCCTTTCCATCCTTTTTGGTCCCCCCGTACCCATTATCTTCTTCGTCATCATCATCATCATCATCTTCCTCCTCCTCGTCATCTTCTTCTCCTTGCGGCCTGCGAGCCTTCTTATTTTTCGTAGGCCCCAACCCCAACGGCGCAGACGGCAAAGCCGCAAATTTCTCGTCGTCCCCATCGTCATGAATGAGCAGGTCAGCCAGAAGCGCGTCCGAGTCCGTAAGAGAAGCTCCACCGAGGTCAAGACCAGGCACGGCGGGCGGTGGGAGCAGTTTCTCGGTGTAGATATCCAGGAGGACGTTGGATAATCCCACAATGGCAACCGGATGATCCGGGAAGTGAGTCAGCGCCGTTTCGAAATCTGCTCTTGCCTGATACGATCTCCCGCGAGCAAGTGACAAATTCCCTTTCTGTAGACAAAACCAGTTAGCAACCACTTCTTCTTCTTCTTCTTCTTCGCCACGAGTCCCAACTGCAAAAACATAATTACCTCAGCCCAAACATCAGCCAAGATCTGCTCAACACTCTTATCCATCCCCCACCCGGCCACTCTAACACTCAAAGCTTGAGACCCGGGCGCGTCATTAGAAATACTGCTCTCCAAACTCTGCACAATCAGCTGCGCCTCAGCAATAGCTTTTTGCGAATCCTCCAACAGACCCGCACGACGGTAGAAACCAGCAATAGTAAGCCACACTTTAACCAAAATACTCTTCCTCTTGCGTTTGCTATGCTCCTGAGGAAAATGCACATACGGCAACAAAGGGGAGAAGCCCTCAATCTTCTTGGCCGCAGCCGCATCCGAGTTTTTGGCCAAAGACGACCCCTGAGACGCAGCATGCCGCAGAGGGATAGTAGCCTGTTGTGATGACGACGGCGGTGCAGCATGAGAAGCAGAAATGCTTCTCGTGGTGGAAGCAAAATACTGCTGAAGGCCATGCTCCTCAAATGACACCAAGAACTTGTCCGCATCCAGAGGAGGAACCGGTGGCCCGCTGCTCATGGCACGCTGTCGGCTACCGCTCCGGTCCCTCTTGCGAAGACTGTTTCTGCTCCTCCCCTTGAGGTCGGAGGATGTCACAGATCTCCGACTCGAATTGGGATCCTCGTGCGTGGTCTGTTGAGTAAGAGTGGTAGTAGCGACGCTCTGCATCGTCTGCGGTCGGGACGTCGTCTTCTCGTTATTGCTGACACTCTGCCTGTGGCGTGCCGTCTTCTCAGAACGCCCCCCAAAGACGCTACCTCTGAGGCTGCGCGCCGTGGCCGTGGTCTTGGGAGGTTCAGCCTTGGAAAGCTCAAGCTTCTGCTCGAGATCTCCAAATAACCTGGGGAACAGGGTGAGCAGCTCCGTGCTGGCGTTGACGGCTACCGCTGGACCTTCAACAAGTTCCAAAATGGCGAGCTGGGTCATTTTGATTTCCAAGATGCTCTCCTTCTCGTAGTCGTCCATCTCATCGACGATGCCGTCACCACCCGTCTTTTCCGTGACCACGTCGTTGAGGTGCTCGCTGCGGAAGCCTCCGTTGAGGCTTCTAGTTCCAAACAGGATGACAGGGTCCTTGAATTGCTCAATAGCACCCTCGCATGCCCGTGCGGCCATGACATACTCTTGCCGTGCGCTCAACATCAGGGCCAAAAGATGCCAGAGCGGGATGAGCGATCTTTCTCTCCAGTAAGGTCCATTATGCAGCTCCTCGTGCTCCTTGACGGCCTTGTCAGCCAAAAGGGCCATCTTGACTAGCTCAATGGCAATAGGCAGTTTGCGCTGCTCGGCATATAACACACCAAGAGCAAATACACCCTTGACATCCACGACGTTGCCAAACTCGGGCGACAATGACCTCCGTAGACATTTGATGGCCTTTTCCTGAATCGAAGATCGAGATTCCGAATCAAACGTCGTCCGTGCCCATTGTGCGTTTGCCAAACCAACCGACTGCCACGACAGCGACAAGATATTAGGGGGTACGACGCTCCGGCGATCATCCGAGTCGCTTCGACCGTATTTCTCAGTGAGCTTCTCAAGTTCCTCCGCCAACTTGTGTGCCTTCTCCGCAGCCTCCCTCCCTCCATACCGACAAAGCGCAGCGATGCATGCCGAAATAGTCTCGAGCATAATCGCATTACTGTCAAGCGCCGGTTCATCGTGGCCCGTCTTCTCGACTCTCGCCTTGCCCTTCTTGACCAGCTCAAACCACGAGTCGAAGGACATGATAGCCAATTCAAACTCAGCCAGCGCAAGGTGAACCGTAAACAAGTGCCGTAAAATCGAAGTCGAGTGATATGTTTTGGTCGCGGCCCCATAAAGCATCTCCAACGTGCCCCTGCTCAACGCATCCCTCCCGCCGGTCCCGAGGTCATATTCCTTCCATCCTCTCCCGTTCAGAATCGCCCAGTTTCGCATGGCCGTATCAACGAAACGTTCCACCTCGGCCCTCTGCTCATCGGCCTTGGGGAATTTGGTCTCGCTGTACAACAAGCCCTGGTAGATAATCTCCACCTTTTTCAGCTCGGCCCTCAACTGCGCCCTTGCGCTCGTCTCGCCGTTAGCTACCGCGGCGTTCCCAGTCGGATAAGGCAAGTCCCTCTGCAAGATCTCCGACAAGGCCTGGTAATACTCGGACCACACCTGCCTTCTAGGCACTGATCCGCGAAAACCATATCCGCCGACAACCGCCTGCGCCGCCGTGTTCTTGCTCCCCGCCCAGTACTTAGCCCAGGTGCGGAAGCCAGACAGACAGTCCTCCTGCTGCAGCGACTTCTCTCCCTGTTTCGTTGCTGTGCTGGCAAGCATGCAGTACTCCGTCAGGAACAGCTCTGCCCAGTACCGCGTTTGTGGCCTTGTCGGTCCGGCAGTCCATACGCTGTTAAGGCTGGGCAGAGCGGCCTCGAAGGCTTCTAGGGCGCCGGCTCGTTCATGTTGCCGCGCGAGGCAGTTGGCTCGCAGGTAAGCGGCCTTGAGGGCGCATACTTTGGTCCATTCTGAGAGATTGTCGGCCTCGTCGGCGGGATCGGGGTACTCGGCTTCAAATGTGCGGGGGAGACGTTCGAAAGCGAGGGAGTATTCGCGCAGAACCCAGTGCAGCCAACCAACACAGACGCGGGCTTGGTAGAGGTCTTCGGGGTGGAGAGTCTCGGTCTCGATCAGGGCGAGGAGCGTCGGGAGGTGGGTAGCGGCTTCGAGGGAGGATGCGGCGGCGTCGCTCGTGTCAGGGCCGGAGGAAGAGGAAGGACGTTTTACGGAAGCTTTGGTAATGGAGTGTTCGGTTGTTGCGGTTTGGGCGAGGCCTGGACGGGAGGGTGAGTATTCACCGTCTCCAAGTTGAGAAATAGGGGGGTGGGGGGAAGTGACGTACAGGCTCTATCGGGAGCATGCTTTCGCACTTTGCGAATCAACTCGGGGACGGCATCCCAATTATCGTCGCAACGGGCTTCGTTAAGCTGTTGGATGTAGCCGGCAGCTTTTACGGGGTCGGGCTTGTGGCTTGTCAATATATACCATCAAGGTATGAGGGACTGTATAATTACCATTTTGGCGGGTTTGCAAGCCGACTCGCACTACGATGACTTGTTCAAGCAAAGCATGCGGGCAGGAAGAAAAAGAAAAAAAACAGATGGAATTTCGGGGTCCAGCCAAAGAGTTCTTGAAATGGTCGGGAGAAGGGAGCGTCGTAACGGGCTCCCAGGAGACACTAATGAAGCCAATAAGCTATTAGCCCAGAAGGTAAATCCCAAAATCTCGGGGATGATGATGGCCCAGTGTGGCCCTGTTCAGGAACGGGAATAGCACCCAACGGCGCACAGGGATTGGCTAGTTTTTAACTACAGGGGTTTGAGCTGCCGCAAAAGTGGGCTCTGCAGCATCTCGCTAGGTGGGAGGGACATGTCTTGGCAATGAACCGATAAGATATCGGTTTACTTTTTTTATTTTTGTCGTTTTTTTCCACGGTGATGGTTGAGGATTGAATTGCACCACCTTTTCAATCTGAAATTATCAATTGTTTCCAAGAGCAAATATTCAATATCTATGATACCAAATCATAGTTGGATTGGGTTTATTTGAAATTTGGACCATAAAATCCCGAACTGGTTCATCATCATATCCATCTGTTCATGCAGCATCTCCAACTTTCATAAACGAACATACATTAAATCACATCAGACCGAGGCGACACAATATGGCAACACCAGCACCAGCAACAGCATCCCCCGATTTGCGGGTGCTTTGCCGACGATTGGCTTCGACACCGGTCGATGATCTCCCCCGCCTTTGCCCACTACTCGTCAGCCATGTTCTTCGCTGTGGCGCGTCACTGTCAGCTTCACCAGATGCAGGAAAGGGGAAGGATAAGGGATCCGAGGTTCCAGTGCTTGTTCATAAGCTCAGGACGCACATCACCACTTTGTTGACCGGAAAGAGCGCTTCTGGACGCTTCGCTGCCGTTTGCTTGGTCAAGGGTGTTGTTGATGTTGGAGGATGGGAGAGTCTCAGATTGGCTGAGCCTTGGATCAGGGGGCTTATTGCCATTGTCCAGGTGTGTTTCTCTTATACATAAAGTTGAGGGGTTATATCACAAACTAACGTTGCCCCCAGAAAAATGACCCCCTTGCAACGAAAGAGTTGGCTATCATTGCCCTCACCAAGATCTACATGCTCCTCCAGGGCTACCAGACCTTGATCAGAGAGATGGCAACCCCAACACTCCCAAGTTTCGTCACAGCCTGCCTTCAACTCATCAAGCCATCAGCATCAGGGCAACCGCTCAAGACTCCCGCATCCGTTATTGAAACTGTTGCCTCATCTCTCTCAAAACTCGTGGTCCTATACCCAACAACGCTCCGACCATTTGCAACCCAAACCAGAACAGCTCTTAGAGCCTACGTTGCTTCAACCTCTTCTGACTCCCTAGTCGTCCCTCCAACCCTCCGCGAAAGCTCCCGCCAGCTCTTCATCCTCCTCTCCTACACAGCCCCCAAAAACGGCAGCAGCGACGAATGGGCCAAATTCATCAAAGCAGCAATTCTTGACTCCCAAGCAACCGCCGATCAAATCTTCCGCGGCGTCGTTGAATCGTGGGAATCAACCACAGGCTACAGGCCTCAACAACCCCGCACCGACGGCACTCCCACCGGAGGCGGTGACTCGCCCGATGAATTCCCTTCCTGGTCAGGAGTCCAAGCCGGTTCTGAGCGTCTCTCCGGACTCCTAGACTTCCTAGCTTCCTACCTGGACAACCCAACCAAAGCCCCCGTCACCGTCCCCGTCGGCGAGCTCTTGGACTTGACATCCCGCCTTACCCTCGTCACCCCTCCTTCCGCTACCTCCCCAGAAGACTCGATCCAAACCAACCCCGCCATCGGCCGTGACGAGAAATCCGAACTCTGGACCGCCCTCCCCTCCATCCACTCCGCAGTTCTCCGTCTTCACACCTCCCTTCTCCGCCGCCTATCCGACTCCGCTCTCCCCCTCGCAACCGACATCATCGACCAAACCGTCCGCGTCCTGTCTCCCTCCCCTTCAATCCGCGAAACAGCATACACCCTCTTCCACCCTTTACTTCTCCTATCCGGTCCTACTTTGCCTCGTCTAACAGTAGACTCACTCAACCCCCTAATCCAATCAGTCTGCAACGACATCCTCCTCGCCACCGGGCACATCTCTCCTGAACCCACCTCCACTCAACCGGCCAACAACAAATCAACCACAACAGGCAACGCAGACGCATTCCTTTCTACCCCAACCGACAAACAAGCCTCTGCTTTCCCTCTCCTCCCTACCTCCCACGTCACCTCCGCACAGTCCCTCCTCCCCTTCTTCCTCTCTCACCTTCCCCAATCCCACCTCTCCCCCGACCTGCGTGGCCTGCTAGACCGAACCGCCATCCTCTCAAACTCCAAGCCCGCAATGCTAGCAAGCTGTCTCCACCCCTACAAAGACACCAGAGGGCGCTATTACCCCTCCATCCTTCCTTTCCTCGTCAGACAATACGGAAAAGACAAGGACGTCGAACTTTTGCGCAGCAACCTCATCAAAGCCCAGCAGAAGCAAATCGGCGAAGAATGGGACGCAAGCGAGGGGCTTCAGCAGCTACTCCTCTCAAATGGACACGGTAGTGCAAAAGAGGCGGACGAGGAGATGGCTTTTGTCGATAATGAACGGGAAGAAGTAATGGTTGAGGTGCAGGAGAAGAAGAAAAAGAAAAAGGTGGTGACGAGTGGATGGGGTGACGTTAAACCGGTTGAGGAAGAGGAGAAGATGGAAGTTGATGACGAGCCGCAGTCGGTAAACGCGTTTGCTGTCACGACAAAGATTGAGACTGAGACCGTGGAAGAAGAGAAGGTTGTCACTATGACGCCCAGAGAGACAAGAGCTGCGGCTGCGCTCAAAAGAAAGAGCGAGACCTCCTTCGAAGCGGATGCTAAGAAGCCTGCCGCCAAGAGGGTGGATACCAAGAAGGCTGTCGAGAAGAAGGTTGAGGTTGCAAAGGTTGAGCAGAAGAAGGAAGAGGAGGATGACGACGACGGTAGTGACAGCGAGGGCAGCGTACAGATCGATATGTCGTTAGACGACAGTGAGGACGAGGAGGCGGCAGAAGAAGATGATGAGCAGAGCAAGTAACTGTCGAATAAGCATGTAAATTCCGATCTGGTGCAGAGAATTCACTATATCTAAGGGAGGACCGCTCCGGTTTTCACAGTCTCTGCTACATAAAACCACACTTTTTGCTGATATATGGACTTTGATTTTGCCCTGTCCCGTTCTTGAAAACTCTCTTGAAGAAATTCATACCAAATAAACTAACAACAAACGCTCTTTCTTCGTTGCTTCTTGTCAAAAAAAAAAAAAAAAAAAAAAAAAAAAAAAAAAAAAAAAAACCCCCCCGCCCCCTAACATATAAAAAAAAAAACAAAACCGAAAAACAAAAAAAACTGGGGGGTGACACCTTATCGCACCGCCACAGCCGCAACGCCCC
>MU858837.1:384427-394778 GCA_033297175.1 Cladorrhinum sp. PSN332 | reverse complement strand
TAAAAAAAAAAAAAAAAAAAAAAAACAAAAAAAAAATTTTTTTTTTTGTTTTTTTTAAAAAAAAAAAAAAAAAAAAAAAAAAAAAAAAAAAAAAAAAAAAAACCACGCCGCTCTCCCACGCGCCATTGAATGCTGCTGCGGTATAAACACCATTGCCGCCCATTGTTACCCACAATTTGTCCAGTTGATAAAATTTATCCTTGAAAATGCTCTCAACAAAACAAACAAACGAAAAAGAAAAAAACCCCTCTCAAAAAACTCGGCACCATTTCACTGTCTCGCTGTTTTTCTTTTTTCCCAGCCAATGATTCACCTTGTAACCCCTCTCACTAATCCTTCAGCCACGCCCTCCTCCTCTCCTCCTTCTTCGCCCTCCTCTTCTCCTTAAACTCCCTCAGCTCCTTCTTGCTAGGCTTCTTCCCCGCCCTCTCGGCCTTCAGACTCCGCCCGTCGTGCATGTTGTTCGCCGCGGCGTCCACGTCAAAAAACGCATTCATCTGCCTCTTGCTCTTGGCCTCGTCGCTGTGTCTCTCCACCCCCTGCTCAGGCATCTGCCACTGCCCCGTAAAACGATTGAAATAGCCTCCGGACGCATACTCTGCCCCGCCTTGTGCTAGCATCGCGGCGGCAACTGCCGGGTCGAGCACCGAGGGTGCAGATTGTTCGGCCTGCGCTCGGGCGTTTACTGCGTACCACGCGTTTTCGTCGTACGAGCCGTGGATTGCGGGGTTGTAGCCGCCTGCTAGGGAGGCAGGGTCTGAGATTGTTGATTTGTCTGTGGTTGGCGGGAGGGGGACGGCAGGGGCGGGAATGGTAGAGGTGGTTGTTGTTGTTGTTGAGAGGCGTGGATTTTCTTTCTGCCATACGCCTGTGAAGCGGCTGTAGAACCACCAGGAATTGTCGTTTGGATTCCAGTGGCAGTCCCAGCCGTCGTCTTCTGGTTGTTGTTGATCGGAGGGAAGAGGTTCGGATGGGAGAGGTGGCGCACCGTTTCCATTTCCGTCTGGCAGAGGTTCGTTTGGTAATGGTGGCGCGTTCGCGTCTTCTGTGTCGGAAACTTCGCCTTCTTCGTCTTCGGAAGAATCGTTGGAGGGTGATGGAGAATGGGATCGCGACGGGACGTCTTCCTTCTCCTGCTCGACTTTGACGGGCGATTGAGCTTCTTCCCGGGTCGCGCCATCCTCTGCTGACTCTGAAGCTTCCTTCTTTGCCTCTTCTTGAGCTTCCCCTTCGCGCTCGACTTCCGGCGCAATCGCGGGTTTCTCGCTTTCGGGTGAAGTCGACATGTTGCTTGATTGCGACCGAGTCTCTTGGATGACTTTGGAGATTACAGGGGCAGAATATGCGTTCCCACCGATATCTGAGCCCTCGGCGAAAAAAGGAGGAACCAAAGTCAAAGCACTCAGAAAAAATGACGGCAGGCAGGTTGATGATGTCTTTGCTGCGACCTTGCTGCAACTCTGGTTTGGAGTGGAGTGGAGCAAGCTGCAGGCTGCAAGCAATGCGGTGCGTAACCGGCGCGGGTTCCGGTTTGCCATGCAAATAACCGAGTTTTCGTTGTTGCAATTAAACGGGTTTATTGAAGCTTCCCAGAGACTTGCTGGCCAAGCAACGTTGCCAAGGATCACCAAAGCTTAACCCTCACCTCTCGCCGTCTCTTTCATAATCAACGAACACTTAGTTACTTGCATTTGAGTTTCCCGGAAACAAAGTAGTACTCCATATTATTACTATTGCTTTAGTACTCAAACCAAAAATATCTTTTGTCCAAGAAATGGAATCCACTTAGCATTGCAGCTACCCGAAGGCAGATCACCACGATCCGGGAATTGCCTCAATATCTTCAATTGCACCATCTGCCCTCGACAACGTGGAAATACATAGGCTCGTCTCGGAAAGATTAAAACATACGTAAGTTGAGCGTACATGTTCCATTCCGCTCGCCAATGAGGAAGTCATCGACACGGCCTTTATAAAAGAGGTGTCTCATCTTCATGGCCGCATCCCCGGTATGTTGAAAAGGTAAAATATCATTGCAGTCGCATTGGGAACCCTCCAATGCTACTCTCCTCGTACGCTCTCCATAAATAGGATGCTCGGCCTGGTACACCTTTTTACCCGGATAAACAATATACTATATATCAGCCATGCACAACAACCTTTTATGGCAAAATGCTGATCCCTGGGATTCGGTCGCTCCTCTCGTTGATGCATCCCGTGGGGGAACTTTCCGTCGGGCTGGATCATCGCTGCACCTCGCAGGCATTGACCAATAGATTCAAGATGAGGCCTGGATGGAAGACCACCACGGCCACGCCTTGGAACCGTTCTTCTTTCCCGGCGGCCCGGGGGCACCAGGTCGGGAGGAGGAAGAAGAAGAAGAAAAAGAAGAAGAAAATAGTTGAGCCTTCTTCGTTCCATTCGCCTGGTTTTGCGGCTGCTACCCCCTCGGTCTTCGTGTTTCCCATCGTCTCGTTTATCTGGCCCATCTCATTTATATATCATCCCAAGCCCCATGTGCCGTTATTTACTCTACTCGTTTTTTCTCTCCTTATTATTTCTTGGCTTACCGATACCAAGACGATCAGTTTGTTTGTTTGTTTGTTTTACCTTATTCTATCACATTCACGTGTGACCAGATACAGCAAGTAGAGATCCAGAACTTAAACCTGACTTACACGCATCATAAAGATGAAAACCCTCCAAAAAATGGCCCTCCTCCTCCTCCTCCCCAAAGGAAAAGCCGAAGCCAACCCCCTAGTCGACGACTCCAAATGCGGCTGCTACATAACCAACTCCACGAACAACACCCACCACTTCTTCACCGAGCACCGCTTCTTCGACTTCCGCTCCCTCCCCAAGCACGCCAACGTCCCCCAACCACTCAACGACTACTCCTCCTCCCCCTCGGCGCCCCTAACCTCCGCCTACTTCAACGCGACCCCCTTCGCCGACTTCTGGATGGTCAGCAACTGGAACAACGCAGCCAACCAGCGCTCAGACGCAACGGTAAACATGACAAACTCCCCCAACAACGTCTACATCGAATCCTCAGATCCCTCTTCCTCAAAATCTTCGACCTTTTTGACCCTGAGAACCCAACGCCTCCCAACGTTCCAAACCTCGTCCGAAATAGAATCAACCTCTGCGAAGTTCCGCCACCTCTCGATCCGAACCCTAGCCCGCACCGTCGGCTCCCCGGGGGCCATAACGGCCCTCTTCACCTACCGCCACTCCCCGAATCCCGCTCTGGTCCAAGAATCGGACCTGGAGATCCGCACCTCTGACCCCGCCCAGAATCTAATCCACTACACCAACCAGCCCTCCCTGAACTCGGAGGGAAACGTCGAAGCCCGCGCCACGCGCAACGCCACGATGCCCCAAAACCTAAAATGGACGGACTGGGCCGTTCACAGGCTGGACTGGACGCCAAACTACACGGCGTGGTACATCAACGACGTGTTGGTAGCTCAGATAGCCTTCCAGGTCCCCAAAGACGAGTCCAACATCATATTGAACGCGTGGAGCGACGGCGGGGAGTGGACGGGCAACATGACGGTCGGCGACGCCGCCTACTTGCAGCTTCAGTGGATCGAGGTCGTTTATAACTCTACCGAGGTGGAAGGGGCCACCAAGGTGAAGACGAGCAGCAGCAAAGCGAAAAAAGAAGGGAACGAAGGCGGAATCTGCGGGGCCGTGTGTGCGATTGATGGGACGTCACAGCTTGGAAAACCGATTATGCTGTGGGGTGCCGGTGGGAGGGTGAGAGGAAATGGCTTGTTGTCGCTATCTGTCGTGGTTGCGATGGTGATATTTTTGTTGATGTAATGGGATACTGTATATTGGATACTCGGCGTTTGGTCACGAATGTTTTTTTTTACGCTCACAAGTTTGGGTGTTTAGGTTTTGGTAGTTTCAAGATATCATTGTGTTTTTTTTTTTCTTCTTCTTCTTCTTCTTGGTCTATTTGAGCGCAAAAGTTCGTTATCTCATATCTTGACTCTTGGTTTCCATGACAACAAGACTACTACCTCAATTAGCCACGGCCTCAGTCCCTTTCTCATCGCTGCCCCCGTGCAGACCAATAATAAAAAGCAAAATGAAGCCCATGGTCAAAAATTACAAAAGCTAACCGGGCAGCCCCCCATTTTGGGGAGGTGCCCGGGTACGAAACGCATTCGGTGCGTTTACTCCGTGGGTCGGCCGAGGATTCGAACGGGGGACCTCCCCTGTTTAGGGGGGAGGGGGATTGGTGTAAACACCCCAGACCACTGGGTTATTTTGCCAGTCTTCTTTCTGGTCTGGGGTGTTAGAAGGTACTCGCTGGACCTAATATATAAAGGGCCGTCCTACTGGGTGCAGGCTCGAAAGCGAGAACCTTGATGGTCAAGAGGGCTGAACCAATCTTCTCGCTCATTTAAGCACTGTTGTTGATTCAAACTGAGGCCAGGCGTGTTGCTGGCAGCCAACAGACTTTGCATGAAGCTTTGGCCGACCTACGCAAATCATTGATCTGAAAGATTGTTGCTCTCGATCCGAAAGCTGTTCTTCGAGCCCTTGGTGACGTACGAGGCGATCTCCCGTCCGCCGGAACAGAGCATCCTTCAGTGATCCCTATGAAAGCTGGTCCTGCCAACTATGATCAATCCTTCCAATCCCTGATCTTACACCCAAGTCAGCAAATATCACATTCCATCTTCTTGTGGGGATAACACCCACACCCATTGATATCCTCCATGACTCAAACATCCGTCTGTTTAACGACACATACTACACGACTGCTCAGCCGGCTGACTTGTGCTGGCAGACGCGCCAACCAAAGTGCCTATGGCCCAGTCCTGTTCCCAGAAGATACTCGAGTCCGGAGATGGCTGCACTTTATGTGAAAGTTGGCATCGAGGCGCAGCATGTGTGATGCAGTTGAGACACTGACCACTACCCGTGCCCATTAATTACTCCATATCTTCTCTCTCGCCCCATTTAACGTATCGCCAACATGCCAAATCAAGTCTCCGGTCCAACCAGTATGCTCTGCCTTCGTTGATAATTCGAGCTGACAGAAACCGGCCTTCCCGGTGCCATCAAATTCAACAGGAACCCAGCAGCAATACTGTTTGCCTCAATAGGAGAGGAACACTCCGAAACCGGTGGTGTCGAAGGGTCTCCCATACCAAGTACCGTGACCCAGTAAGATCGGAAGTGATCTTCACCTCCTTCCAACTCCAACCACAAAACCCTCTTGATGTGGACAACAATGTCTTCCCAGCTGCGCAATTGGAGAGAGGTAGCAAGAAAACGCGCCCCATCCATGAACAAGGAGTACCGAGACGTTCCGGTCGAGGCTACTATCCCAACCGAAACCAACCATACGTCAAGTGAGTCGAACTGACGCCCTGTTGACTCGAACTGCTCAAGGTGGTCTATGAATCTGGTCGTGATCGATTCCATAAAGACGGCGTGAGAGTAGTAGGTTGGTCCTTGGGAGATGAGCATGTAGAGTATAATTGCGTAGCGAATACACTCGGTAATTGGTGACGGCACGGCGACTTCGGTACTTGGGGCCGAAAGAAGAAGCCGGTGCACGACGAAACAGGTCAGATCGTGAAGGCAGTTGGTTGTCGGGAATGGTGTCCGTCTGGCTCGTAGAAAAACGGTACGGAGACGGGTGAAAACGTTCTTTACTGCGTAATCGATTTCCATGTCGTCGATATCGTAAAGGTCATCATCAAAATCGGTCCACTCCAGCTGCCATTCGGCAGGGGGAGGTATGCCGTCCCCAATGCCCGTGTCATCCTGCGTCTGGAACTGAGGGCGGCCATTGACGAGCATGGTCACCCTTTGGTGTTCATGTTAGTCCTCTGTGGTCGGAAGTGAATGCGAGCGAAGACTTACCAACTGACCATTCTCCCGGTTAAGGGGCTGGTTTGCCTTACGGAATTGATGCCACCTCTCATGTCGACCAACTTCTTGACGCCATCCACATGCATCTTGCTGACCTCAAAGTTCCCCTTGCCATACTCAATCGTGGCCAAAGTAATAACAGAGTTTAGTGTCCCATCCTGCATAGCCAACATCGGGTTCTCAACCTTGCGTCGAAGCAAAGCCACCGAGTCGGCCATTAAGATCTCAGAGGTTTGGAAGCCCTTCTGCGCCAGTAGCTCGTCGTCAAGACATGCTGTCTGAAGGGAGACATGAAATAGTACTGGGTCTCCCAGCGCAAGTGGCCACCACGAGATGAGAAAAGGGTTGGAGGTTGCGTTGAGGTCAAGAGGGTAGTACTGGAATGCTATCTTGTTGAGGAAGCTGTGGATGAGTCTCTGGACACGCTCTCTTGGGAGCCTAGTTTGGGGATAAGACTCGAATGGGTCGAAAGATCCGATCCTGTATGTGGTTAATGATCCCTGATTGCCACAGTCACTAGTAGTAGGTGTCTGGGGACTGTTTGGTGCTGTCAATGTCAAGGGCTCATTTGCATAGGTGCACTGTGAGTTGCGCTTGGTGCAGCGGGAGCAACGCGGGGTCTGGAGGTCGCATTTCTGTTTTGCCTTGGCGCATTCACCACAAGATCGCCGCAGAGTCTGGCGCATGTTTTTATTTCTGGTGCCCGGAGAAGTGTTGTTTATTTGTGAGATTTCGACGAATACTACAAAGGTCTAGTTACTAAGTACTTTCCGTGCCACATGAGTCTGATGAGAGAAGGAGGTCCCAGGACGGACTCCGGGAATTCCACCGGTTCGCCAAACCAAAGCGCTGTCACATAAACACGCTAGCCTCAAAAGGACTAGTCTCCGCGATCTTGATCCACTCCCGCCGCTTCTTAGATTCTGTGGGGGGCTTCCATTTTCGAGGTCCAGGACGAACAAAGGAAGGAACAATCACCTTGAAGACTCGAAGAATCTTCCAGACTTTTGAAACTGTGGATAATACCTGGGGGAAACTGTGAACTTTGAATCAATTGGGTTTTCCGCTTTCGACCAATCATTTCGAGGGTGGATGGGTGGAACTCTGCTTCCACGAAGAAGACAAGAACCCTAACCCTATTTCCACTCAATCTCCCCATTGACCTAGACCGCTCCCTTCCCCTATCCCAATCCGTGAACCAACAAGTATTTGGCATGCCGTGTTGGTGCGCTCAAACAGTCACGGTCATTTTTGTCGTCTTCTTCCGCAGGGAAGGTCCGCTGCCCGCACAATCACTGTCACAGCGTCCCCTGCATCGCATACCCGGAGACTAAGCCTAAACGGGAACTTATACACGTCCGGCGGGTATCAGATGAATGCGAAATGCTGTTATCACCAGACAAAAAGGAGGACAGAGACGGAAATAACTCAATATTCTCGGCCCCGCACCTCAAGCCTGGCGACTGATATCGAGGAATGGCTCTATTCCGGTGATAAACTGCCGGGTCATCCGTGCCTCCAGCGCGATTGCACTGTAGACACACAGCTCCTTCCCTATAAGTAAAGCCTTGAGAAGCAAATTTCACCATGGCCGAGTCTGAATCTTTCCATCCGTACCTAGTTTGAAATTTTGTGACTTTCAGTCATTCTAGGCCGATATGGCCGTCCAAAACATCATCACCTTCAACAATTCCGAGATATCCGAGGTTCAACATTGGCAGACGTCGCACTTTGACTTTCTCACAGGGTGGTCCGCATGGCAATATGTTGTAACATTTGTGCTTGGAATTGTGGTCTATGACCAGTTCATGTATCTTCTCCGGAAGGGATCCATCGCCGGGCCTCCGTTCAAGCTCCCCTTGACGGGTCCTTTTATCCAGGCGCTTCATCCCAGATTCGAAGAGTATCTTGAACAGTGGGCGAGCGGCCCTCTAAGCTGTGTTTCTATCTTCCACAAGTCCGTATTTTTCCCCATGAACTTTTCACTTCTTTTCACTCTGACAGTTGACATCCCAGGTTCGTCGTCCTTGCCTCTGACCGCGATCTCGCCCACAAAGTCTTCAAATCTCCCACATACGCCGAACCATGCATTGTTCCGCTCGCCAAAGACATTTTGGGGCACAAAGCCTGGGTGTTTCTCCAGGGAAAAGCCCACGCCGAGTATAGAAGGGGACTTGCCCCTTTATTCACCAAGCAGGCCATCGCGACGTATCTTCCGGCACACGAAAAGGTTCTGGCAGAATATTTTGACAAATTTGTCTCAGCAAGCAAAGCGAATCATGGACAGCCGCTACCATTTATAACGCTCTTTCGCGAGATCAACTGCGCTGTTTCCTGCCGAACCTTTTTCGGTCATCACATCTCTCCCGATGCAGTCAAAAGAATTGCCGACGACTTTTGGAAGGCCACGGAAGCACTCGAGCTCGTCAATGTTCCTTTCTCCATTTACATCCCATTCACCAAGCCCTGGCACGGAAAACGAACGGCAAATGCCATCCATCGCGAGTTTGCTCGATGCGCAGCAGCCTGCAAGGAAAGCATGGCAAAGCCGGGAGCAAAACCTACTTGCATCGTCGAGCACTGGGTTCTGCACATGTTTGCGTCCAACCGATACCGAGAAAGGATTGCAGCGGGCGAGACAGGTGTTGGGAAGCCTTCCAACCTCATTCGCGAGTTCTCCGATCAAGAAATCAGCGAGACCCTCTTCACTTTTCTCTTTGCCTCGCAGGACGCCTCCAGCTCGGCCACCAATTGGCTTTTCCAAGTCCTCGCACAGAGGCCTGACGTCCTCGGCAAGTTACGGGAAGAAAATCTCGCCGCAAGGGGCGGTGACAGAACCAAGTCATTTGATCTCCCCATGCTCGAATCTCTAACATACACCGCCGCTGTGATCAAGGAGCTGCTACGCTGGAGACCACCGGTCATTTTTGTTCCATATCTTGCGACTCGGGACTTCCCAGTCACATCTCGGTACACTGTGCCCAAGGGCTCATTGATCATTCCGTCGTGTTATCCCGCCTTGCATGACCCGGATGTGTACCCCGATCCCGAGCGGTTTGACCCGGAAAGATGGATCACTGGGGATGCGGAGAGCAAGCTGAAGAATTGGCTCGTCTTTGGTGCTGGGGCGCATGACTGTCTGGCGAGGAAGTATGTGCCATTGGCCATGGCGGCAATGATTGGAAAGGCGGCGCTTGAGTTGGAGTGGACACATCATCCTACGCCCAAGTCAGAGGAGATCAAGGTGTTTGCTTGTTTGTTTCCTATGGTAAGATTGTTTTGCTTGTTTCTGCTTCAATGCGGGCTCACTAACTATTTTGCAGGATGGGACGCAATTGGTATTTACGAAACGCGGATAGGTATGTTGCTGTGGTATTGGGGCGGAAGGGAAGGTGATCCGTTGCTGGGAAATGGACACAGGAGGTTATATCAGGAATCGTTTTGTCTTTTCCTGGTGTTTTTTGTTTTCTCTCGTTATCATATTTATTTGCTGAACCGAATCCAGTTGCGGTTCCTCCTTCTCGTCGCTATCTTTCGGCATATCTATCTTTACCCTTGACTTCGTCGACTGAAGGATAGCCAGATGTTTCTGATTCGAGAATCTTGACCGCAGGTGGCCTCAGTGGTTGTTACAAATGAACGCCAGTCCCGTCGAGACAGACATATTCTGTGTGTGATATTGCAGTTCTGTCTGTTTCATAGCCTCCGGAATTACAGGATGCTCATTTCTTCCTATAACACTCATTCCTATATCCTCCCTTGGAGTTTGTTCGAGTCTCCGAACTCACCACTTGTGGTCCAAGAAAGGGAGTCAGTCACCTGACGAATCTTACTCCCAGTGCCCTCTACACGCCCATCCAGAAGACCAAACAGATACACCACCTCCAAGCACCACAAATCTACGAAAGCAGCTCCCTCAAAAAAAAATAAAAATACAAAAGAACCGACTAAACCTCGACTCGAACGCCCCTTCAAAAAGAGAAGGCTCCACTTTTCTTTTCTTATTGTGCCTATTGCTCCTATTGTTCCTTTCTTATTGATCTTGTTGTTTCATTTTTTTTTATCTTCTGCGCTCTTACTCCTTCTGATTGGGTTACTTGATTTTGTTTTTAACTTGCTGGCGCTCTGCACATTACGCCACCGGGCCTTTGTTGTTTGATGTTGAAGTATACGAAGGTAAGGTTGTTTATATACCTTTCCTCTCTACCTTTCCCCTCTCGCCGGGGCCACCATAAATAACAAGCTGGGTTCAGGGGTGGGTATGAGCAGCTGGTGCGTTGCTATACCAACTCGTGGATTGATTTTAGGAAAGAGAGGGGCTTTTTTTTTTTTTTTTTTTGGGGGGGGGGGGGGCGGGGGTGGGTTGATAAATTTATCACCTTAAATGAAATTTAAAAAAATTCAAATTATTGAACCACAATTTAATTTTTTGGGAGGGTTTTTGATATAG
>MU858837.1:307162-384417 GCA_033297175.1 Cladorrhinum sp. PSN332 | reverse complement strand
CGCCCCGCCCCCCCCCCCCACCCCCCCCCCCCCACCCACCCCCCCCCCCCCCCCCACCCCCCCCCCCCCCCCCCCCCGCCCCCCCCCCCCCCCCCCCCCCCCCCCCCGTAGTTGGATGGATAATTTTCTCAGCTTAACTCTATGATAACATACTGCAATTTCTTCAGCCTCAATGTCATTTTTGGGGAGGGTATTGGATAGATAGATGTATTGTTTGGTTATTTAAAAGTGAGTGCCGGTTGGATTCAAGGGTCACAGCCTACCTGAGTCTTTTAAACCTGATGAAATTCCCTGATGGGCACATGAGCATGTTTACCTAGATAGATAGCTCTTGTCTGTTGGAGTCCTCTCGAAGGTGGCACATGCGAGACCGCGCGGCTTCGTTGGGATATAACACCATTCCTCTAAAGGAAAATAATTCAAGTTTGGGACCAACTATTTTGACATGATGCTTTTGTGGTTGTGAGTTTGACAACCACCACTCGGACTGGGGAAGTACAAAGAGAGGCTTCGATGTGACGTCCTGAATACGATGTCACTAAAAGGATGAATTGACTTCGGGGACAGTAGGTGCATTGATGAAGTTCAAATAAAAAAGTGGTCGTCCCCATCGATCACCACCCACCCTATCCAATAACCGGATTTCTTCCAAATTCGGTAAATCCACGCCGTTAGAATTACCATTTCTTTTCTTCTTTTTCTCTACATATTTTTTTTTTTTTTTCTTTTTTCCTTTTTTTCTTTTTGGTTCCAAGATACCGATGGGCAGAGTAGTGGTGTATTTATTATATAGGACTTTCCAGGTTAACCTTGGCGAAAATTCTTGTTTATTGCCAAGTTTGTTGTTGTTTTCACAAATCATTTCCGCACACTGTGGCAATCGGATTTCTCTCTCTCATTTTTTTTTGGGGGCGGGGGAAAGGGTGCGAAATAGTGTACAGTACGGATAATAAATCCAGACAATAAATATCGATATCGGGGGATTAAATTCACGGGCATCCAATTTTGAAATGCCATGCATGATTTAATATCACACATCTCTGATAATCGGTAACAATCGCTTTGCAACCGAACTTACATACCTACCCCACCCACCGAAGTTGCTTTTTTTCTTGATTTTATTTTCATGAAAGCCATTATCCAAGGAAAATGGAACCTTGGCATTTGCGGGGGGGAGGAATTAGTGTTGGAAATGGGGGCCAGTTCTTTCGAGGGTTTCTTCGACGAGGGCCCTTGTTCGATCTTTTCAATCTCTCTTCCCGGAAGGCCAACCGAGGATTTTGCGGGGGAAAGAAAGATGAGGCTTTTCCAAGATTTGTTTCCATCTTTCTTGGGATGGGGGGAGAGCGGGGGAACGGAGGAAATAACTACGGCAATTGTTTTATGCAATTACCATTCATTAGGAAACTTTCTCCGTGCAGATTCTCGTATTCGGCCGTTGAGGGTTCTTTTTTGCTGTCTTTCCTGTCGGTCAATGCTCTGCTGACGACGACTTTCACAATCAATGTCAGACACCGAAGAACCGTGACCGGATTTGGATCGCCTGCCAATCATTTTTTTTTCCTTGAGAAGATTGTTCCCCAGATCGGTTCCTACATGATACATAACTTTTTTTTGTCTCGAAATAATATCACAAACATCCTTGAACCCTTTTTTTTTTCTCTTTCTTTCCGTCCAACCACCCTTTTGTCTCCGTACCTTAGGTAGATCTTCTGACAGCCCCAAGCCAAAATGCCGAAAAAGAAGAAAAGAAAAGTCCGCAGCAAGGAGAGTGGGGGGAAGATCATCATCAAATGGATAACGACATCCTGTATCGCACTGCATGATGAGGAGGTCGGTATATCTACTGTACATGCATGTATACATACGCTAGCGACTCCGTATGTAGCCTCTCTCTCTCTCTCTCAACAACACAACAAGGGTTCTAGTGTAGGGTAGTTCAAGTTTCACGGCTTTCTCCCGACGCCGAACCAAACCAAACCAACCAACCCCCCTCTTTCCAAGCCGATAGACACACGACATCGGGAGATGCTGCTCCTTGTATGTATGTACAGTACATGTGCATACATGTATATGTAGTGTAATGCATACATATTCTCTTCTTCATCTTCTTACCGGTGCAGTGGTACCTCAACCACTTTATTTACCTGACTCTGGGAATTACTTACATGTGGGAACCTCGGCTTTGGGTCGTGGTGGCAGGCATATACCGTGCAGGAGGGAAAAAAAGCCTCCGAAGTGAAAAGAGAAGCGGTCAAATTCTGAGAGATGATCTACGCAGTACGTCAGAGCGTTCTTTTTTTATGTTTTGTTGGGGGCTGAAAATCATGTATGCACTGCAATAATAATCATCATGTCCGAGACTGTGCTTCTTCTTCTTCTTCTTTGCTTTTTTTATTTTTTTATTTTTAAATTTCTTTTTATAAGTAATGCCGATTGGTGTTGTCAAAATATCCCCGAGACAGGAAAAAAAAGTAACAATAACAATAACAACAACAACAGATTTGGTTGATGATCTGCGTTTCAGAAAAGAAAAGAGAGCTAATAGCGGTCAATGGGACGGGATGGATGGCGCAATAATGCATTTTCCCCCTTCTCTTTCCAGAACGCCATGTCTCTGATATGCCCAACCTCGCTGAAATTTGTATTAACGTGTATATATCAAGTATATGTGTATCATGATTTGTTGTCCGCCGGGAGCGGGGAGGGTGAGCCGTCCCGGAGTCTTCCGCGTTGCGGTACCGCATCTGTAAGTATGTTTCAAGCTTTTTATCTTTTCTCAAGCTGTGTTCGAGACCTCCGATTTGAGCTGATCTCATACCACGGGGTGATGATCTGTTCACACAAGCTGACCAATGCACATGTTCATATGTCTTGGGGGTTACCTCACATGTAACTACACCGTACAGGATGATTCACATACCTCTCGGAACCGTGCACGATGTAAACCATATATTGACCCTGAGAGGAACGTGAAGAAGGGAGAAAGAAACTTCTTATAATCAAGGATCTAGGGGGATGTTCCCAAGGACTGGGGAATCCGCAATGATTTATAAAAAAAAAAAAAAAAAAAAAAAAAAAGTATGACAACAACAAACCACTTTTTGAGATCTCGTTCCCGTCATCGCCCTTGTGGATTCATCGTATTCATGCAGATCACAGACGTGTTTGTTGTCTGTTTGCGTGTCTGTGTGGCTGTGGGGAAGTACGTGCCCTTTCGTTCCACGCCGCCGCCGCACATGAGGGGGTGGAAGTTTGTGATACAAAATGAGGAAAGATGGATAGTTATTCCCTCTCAATGGGGAAAAGGCCAAGAGAGGGACAGAAAGGGAAAAAAAGGGAGAAGCTAAAATCTTTCTTGAATCTTTTTTTTCGCCCCCACGGGCAATTGACTTTCTTGGCTCTTGTCCCGGAGATTAGATCGAGTGTCTGAAAATCCTCAGCCAGCCTCAAACATGCCAACTAGCAAGTCAATAGCAAGCTGATTTGAGATGACAGCACAACAAGCAAGACCCCGGAGATGAGGGCGCTCAGACAAGCGGAAACGAAAAAGTTTCAAAGAGCAGTTTGTTGACGAGCGGACAAGGCCGGCCGCCAGGGAATAACGTTGCAAAGGAGCCGCAGCAGCCTTATGTGTTGAAATGTTCGAAAGCCAACCGCCGGTCTTTGTTTGTGGGGTTGTTGTTGAACGGGGGGACGGGGGGACGGGAGGCGTAAGTTGCGCGAAACCGAACGCGACAGGCGCCACGAAAGAGTGAGAGTGAGAGCGAGTGAGTCGAATTATAGTGCGTGCATGCAATACTACGTGGACGTTGGGAGGAATACGAATTCTTCATTGGTATAAAAAACCCCCTTTAATCGACTAAGGATCCGGTTATGTTACGGTGTCTTGCCCGCGTTGGGCAGGTTGCTGCCGTTCCCCAGACCACCCGAGAAATGAACCGAGACAAGGAAAAAAAAACAAAAAAAAAAAACAGAGAGAGAGAGTCTAATGTAATGGCCGCTGACTGATCAGAGATAAATCACACTCAAGGAGATATTAAACATTTCGAAATCCCCCCGGCCAAGGGCAACAGGCTGCAACCAGATCCAAATTAAAATTGCTGAGGAAAGTGAAATGGTGTATGCGGGAAAACCGTGGAGTCGCATGCAAGGCCCCCTCTTCCCCTGGTACGGCGATATTTTGGCCGCAGGTCGGTCCCTGCTAGCGTGCCCTGGGTCAATGCTCGTTCCATCACCTCCTGGCCAATCACGCCTCCGAATCTCGCCTGCTCCATCAACACATGGCTCCTGAAAACGAGGGAAGGACCTTGGTGGGCAGAGTGGTGAATATTATCGGGTGAAATATGTCTCCTGTAATCTCGAAATAGGTAGGTATGTGAAATTCAAGTCGCGAATGCCGAAACAGGAATCTTGCACGGATCTGCGGGAGACTCTCAAAATCAAAAGGAATAAAAAATGAAACCGTTGAACGTGTTCCGTAAGCGCAGCAGGGCAACCTCCACTTTTTCGAGATGCAAATCGAAACCGGGATAGGGGTTAGGTACCTGACTGTACAATGTGTGTACTGCGTACTGTACGAACGCATCTGATGCGTGTCTTGGAATTTTTGGCCGCAACCCCATCACCCGATGCACGCACGGCAAGAGGTCCCGACTCGTTCCTGGGGGTCTGGCGTGCACCGCCGTTGCCCTGTCTCGACTAGCCTGCTGCACGTCCAGTGGCCTGTCGCCTTGCTTTGAAGGGGAGAGACCTGGAGCAGACAAAACTTCCATCTTGACTCTCTACACACCAACATTCTTTCTTTTTCGTGTGTCTGTGTGTCTCTCTTGCCCCGATCCCCCCATCCTTCGTTGAAATCCATCCGTTGAATCGATCGTTGAACACCTACCCCGTCCCACCGACCCGACCCCATTCCCACTCCCCCCTACCTACTACAGGTACCTCCTACCTAACCAAGGCACCACCACCACCACCAACCCTTCGCCCTTCCGTGCCTCACGTCTTCCCGAAACGCCCCTTCTCTTCGATTCCCTCGCGACCTTCTTCTTCTTCCACCCTACCTCGATCTCTGAACGCTTTTTTTTTTTGTTATTGTTGTTGTTCGCAACCTCCCGAACCTGCTCGTCACGACCTAGTCTCGTGCTGTCTCATTATTTTCATCTTTTCGGCCGACTCCTTTTGCGCACCCGTGTGCATTTCGCTTCCAGGCCCGCAATTTGTCCTTACGCAGAAACGACCATCCCCAGCCTGCTCGGACTTCATTT
Source organism: Cladorrhinum sp. PSN332 (assembly GCA_033297175.1). Classification (NCBI taxonomy): domain Eukaryota; kingdom Fungi; phylum Ascomycota; class Sordariomycetes; order Sordariales; family Podosporaceae; genus Cladorrhinum; species Cladorrhinum sp. PSN332. The sequence continues at coordinate 379,150 of MU858837.1, read as the reverse complement.
CTTACTTTCACCAACGCATACGACCGTCTTGCCCTCCCAAATGTCCCGACGACTCCAGTAGAGGCCGAATCAGCACGTGTCAGTAACTGGCAGTGCCTACCTCTCTTCATCCTCTCCTCATCCTGCGACTTCCAAAGAGTCGGAACCGGGCTTGAGACCGCAAGCCAAGACAAAAGTTCACGGTGACAGTGGGCTTCTTTTTGGGAGACGGCCTACGAGACCTCCCCTTTCCCTTGGCCGCAGGCGTCCTTTGATTCTTTAGTGTGTCGCCATCCACTCAGGTTTTTGTACCACCACACATTGTCTCTCCAAAACGGCACCCCATTCGTTTCTGCCACGCTACTAATAGGTAAGCATGTGCCTTTTTGCTCTCCCCCCCCCCGGCAAACAGCCTCTCCCGTCGTTGTTGTGCCTTTTGGGCTTGTCATGGAATCTTCAACTGACTGGATTTGGTTCAGGGAGACATAATTCTAACCCATAAAATACTCTCGTTCAACCACACAAATTTCCTTGCCACAAATTGCACACCGTCGGGCAACTTGTCATCCCCGAGACCACAGCAAGGGCTGTGCGATCTTGACACAACTATCCCCAACTTTCACAATGGCAGCGCTTGTGCAAGGCTATCCCCAGCAATCTGGCACCGTCACGCTGCTCCAAACACGACCATCATCATCGTCAGCCATGTTACCGACGGTTCCGGTCCAGTCGAGTGCGCAATACGTCCAGGGGGGATCTCAAAGAAATAGTATCCACGGTCTGCCAGCTGGAGCTGCCGCTCCTGTGGTGTACCGAGGCGGCTCGGCCCCTGTCCAACCTTATGCTTTCACAAGCACGCCCAGTCTTAATTCGACGACACAGCGGCAGAAGGTGAGGTCACACCGAACGTCTTCCTCGCCGGCAATTCCCACCATACAGACTCTCGACTATTTACAACCGGCCGTGTCCCGTCCCCGGTACGCGGCCAGCGCGTCCATGACAAACCTGCCTAGCAGTGGAGCCATCAGTCTGACGGGCGCTGGTGCCCGAGATGATTCGGCCATCCCAGTTTCAGGTTCTCGGAGAGCTGCAGCAGCGTCCCGCCCACAGCAGGCTTCGCAGGTGAATGGGGGGTCGTCGTTGCCACCCACCACACATACATCGGCGGGGCCAGCCCGAGTGGCACCCGAGAGATACAGACGGACTGCCTTGCGAACTTCTGACTCGGGCCATCAGCCACAGGAGACGGTAGCTGCTGGTCACACGAGCAGTTCCCGAAATGGCCAAGATCAAAAATCAATGATGCTGCGAAGCCCGCAAGCCTTGCAGATGAATCGGCCGAATAGCTTTGTAGGTACGGTGCCCGGGTCGGCGATCGATGACATAGGTCACGGCCAGGCACCAGGGGAATCCAAAAGGGTTCGAAGACGCAGCATGCCCGCATTGGATTCTGCCGGTTTTTCCATGCCCTCGACCCCGCCCGAACTTAAGAGGCCGGAAGAATCGAGCCGCCTCGAACCATCGGTGGCTGCCAAAGGTGCTGTCAAGGAAAACAAAAATGTCAAAACCGGAAACAATAACAGCAACAATTTGACAGTTGACAAAAGGAACTCTGCCAGCGATTCCCGGTTGGGCAGTTCTGACAGCCGCTCGTCAGGTCGCAGCAGTGTTGCCAGCAGCGCTTCCCGACCCTCCTCTGTAAGTGATCCTCCTGCATTGACCAATCACATGCAATGATCGCCCGGTTAGCCCAGAGCTGAACCAACTAACGCAATAAAATCTTAGTCCGCCAACCGCGCCCCGAATGTGTCCGACCCCACTGGAAACCCCGCTTCCCCTTCATCGCTCTCTGATCAAGCCGGCAACAGCCAAGATCCCCCCCGACTGGTCAACATTCCTCCACGGAGCTCGTCATCCGATGCTGCGAGCGCGAAGCGGGTCGTCAATCCGTCTCCTCTCTCCAAGGCAATGGGTTCGGAGGCTGGGAACGGCCTGCCTGTCGACGCTGCAGACACAGCGATCCACGAGGTCGTGAAGACGTCGTCGCTCCGTGTCGAGAGTCCGGCTGTCAGGCAGCTGTCTGCACTCAACGAGAAGGGAGGCCGCCCCAAGAACAAGACATCGAGACTTCGACGAGCCTTTTCATTTGGCAGTGCTGCAGAATTCAGAAAAGCCGTTCATGCTAACAGCGAGGCTGCCGAACACGGTGCTGGGAAACTGCAAAAGGATCGGGAGGCCGATGATGCTTACAATGAAGAGCAGGAGCGTATTGCTCAGCAGCAAGAGGCTGCCGGCATCGGCAGCAGCATCTACGCCGGAGGAAGGTTGTTCTCCGGGTCTACTGACAACCTGTCCATCTCATCAACGGCATCATCAGCCTCGATTATGATTCGGAAGATGGGCCGTGGTGTGAAGAAGGGTGGACGGTCCCTCGTCGGACTTTTCCGACCCAAGTCGATTATCGGCGTACCGGCCGCTGATGCGAAGCTTCCCGAGGCTATGGAGGCCACCGTGTCAATGATCAATGTCGAAGCCGAGCGAGAACGTGTCAATGTCAACCCCGACCCCCGCACACAACCCGGTGGCGGTACCGGATATCCTCGCCTGGAGCGCAACTCGATTGATGCTGCAAGCGTCCCAGCACTTGAGCCAGAGCCTCGTGCTAGCACTGGAACCGACAGTTCTGCTAGGAAGAGCATTGTCGGCGGTGAGAAGGAGAGGGCTGAGGTGCTCGCTGCTGTTCGGAAGGGCATCCTCAAGAAGAGTAAGTCTGCTGTTTGAATTTGCATTTCCACCGAACCTGTCTAACCCTCGCTCCACAGAAGATCGCAGCCCATCTCCAAGAGGCTCAGATAGCAAAGCCGCCTTTGATTTGCCAGGCATTCCCCACGTCAGCGATTCGCCCAATTCCAGCGCTCCCAGCACGCCCAACGACGAGAAACAGGGCCACAGACGTACCGGAACCGTCACGATTGGTAGTGAAGACTACTTTGTCTCGGCCCTTCGCCTTCGACAGGACACTAAGAGTGCTCCCGCAACCCCCCAAGGAAGCCTCAAGCGCAATGCCACATTTAGCCCCAGAATCATTACCTTTGAGACGTGGCCCAGCCAGGAGTACGATCGTCGCGGCGAGATAGCAACTTGCAACAGGTTGACCCCAATGCTGGCACAGCAAATCAAGGAGGAGCTGAATACCTTCAAGATGGTAAGAATATTGCGACAAATTGATGCCGCCACTGATGAATGCTAACGATGTATCGATAGGAGATGGAGGTTCACGAGAACTCAAAGATTTATACGCACTTCTTCTGATGATCCAAACGATGGTACCACACAAGTTCACATCTCTCAGCTCGTTACCGTTTTCTAAAGGGGTTTCGAGGACCCCGTCATGTATTTGACCAGGATTTTTACATTTTCTGTGGCGTTCAGGGACAGCATAGTAAGGTGTCATGGCGTTTTTCTCTTTTCTTTCATACATTGATCTTTACACACTTGTTTTTGCGTCTAGAAATCTGGCACAGCAGCACAGCGAAATTTAATTACGGGAAGAGTGGTCGGGTCGGCCCTCTCTTTTCTTTTTCCTTTATTTTCCTTTTCTCTTTCTCGTTTACCACCAGCCGAAAGTTAACCGAAACGATTATGGGTGATTTATCTCATTCGAATCACGATAGACTTGAACAGCCTTTACGTCGTCGACAGCATCCGGGAAACAAATCAAGATGCGCGCACTCCTCTACTTGTCAGCACGCGTGATACTGGGTGTAGGATGAGGCTATGGGTTTGGCTTTTGCTGGGTTGGTGGCGGCGTTTGTCGTCGTAATTATGAGTTGGCTGAGGGAGGTTTTGCTTATCTTTTGGGGTGGAAGAATAGCAAAGAGAAGAAGAAACGAATTGGAATGGGTATAAAGAGAGATGCGAAGATGAGAGAGACAGAGAAGAGAAAACACGAGGAGAAAAAGAGGAAAGATTCTTGCAACATGCATACAACGCATCCAAGACAACGAGACAACAACAACAACAACAACAACAACAACAACAACAACACTGCTGCTTGTGATAGCGTTTGGTTGTTCTTAGTCGGTGCGTTTTGGGGCATTTTATTATAACACTACAAACGAGGAACCTGCAGTATTAACCATATTGATTTCATGGACGTAATGTTTGTCTTTTTTTCTTTCTTTTTTTTTTCTTGTGAGGAGCGAGCGAGTGGGGAGAAAATGGGGGCATAGGAAAAAAAAAGGGAGACGATTATACGATGAGCAAGCTGTTTTGTCTTGGTGTGTTTGATGTATTTGATTGAGTCTTTTTTTGGTGTTGATTATTTTCATATTTCATGTGTTCTTGTTGTATCTGGGAGGTCAGGAAGAAAGGAGAAGAAGAGGAAGTTGATAGAAGATGAGAGAATATGCATCTAGTTTTAGGTGACCTGCTTGAATACAATTTTGCTGTAGTGTTGTGCAAGAAATACAACGCGGATCCGGTTGGATGGTTGGATCGTGAGTTTTTTGTCGTCCAACCAATGGTTGATACAGAGCCAAGATGAACCGGGACGGTTCGGTTTCTTCTTTGCTTTACTGTCCTTTATTCTCTCCTCCTCTATCTAACGGTCATGCACACGACTTGCATTGACACTTGCATTGACACTAAATTGTTAGTGCGGGTTTAGCTGACTAGCGGTTTTCTTTTTACTTGCCGCTCTCTTCGTGTTTCAATGAAGAGGGGGATGGTGTGGGTATGGATGTGGCTGTGGATGTGGGTGTGATTGATTGGGTGATTTGTATGACGTGCAGGATATAAATGGATGGTGGGATGGCGGTGTTGTGGAATCTTCAATACAGTACAGTAGTGTACAAGACTAGGTGGAATGAGGGAAGCCGTGATGCTTGGGCTGTATGGAGTGTGCGCGCGCGCGTGTGTGTGTGTGTGTGAATGTGCGTGGGGGTTTGAGTATGGATGGATGGATGGATGGATGGATGGGTGGGTGGATGGAATACACCACTACACACATACATACATCATACCTTGCACTACACCACAGAGAGCGGAGGAGGAGGGGAAGGGGAGGGAAAAATCTACACTAAAAAGTGAATGGAGATTTTTTGTTCTTCCTAAATGTGTTAATATACGGTCTCTCTGAGAGAGAGATAAATTGATTAAATTGTTACACTTGGTATACCCAGCCAGGGACATGTTTCGAATACGAGGTCCCACTATATGAAATTTGGACTCTTTGTGTGTACAGGAATCTTTTCTGTTTGAGAAAATGAAAAGTGATGGAGTGGTGATGGAGTAATGGAGTGCTGGAGCTGCTGATGAGTTAGTTCTGTGGGGTGACGTGATGAGACACGGATTTAAGATGGAGACTGGACTGGACTTGCAAGTCGTGTGCAGTAGAGTGTCGACTTTAAACACTGTGTTACCCCTGGCCCTGGCAGGGAGTTTTGCCACTTTAAAAAAAGAAAAGTGGGCGACCAATGAGATTTGGAATCGCAAGGCTGGCGGCCGGGCGGTCGCCGCCGAGGTGTTTTTTGGGGCGTTCAGCCTTGTGAGGGAAGGCTGCGAACTTTTTTTTTCTTTTGTGCTCTTACATACATACAACAAGTTGAGGGACGGTATTTATATATATTGGCGCGCGCCCGACGACAACAACGGACGAAATAAAGTAAAACTGGCATCCGGGGGGTTGATTGCCAGGTTCCTGCGCGCGGGGTCTACGCGGGCGGCGGCTGGGAGTATTAAGAGAGGGTTCGCTTTTTACTCGACGACCACGACACAGACGACGATGGCTTCGGAAACAGCAGCACCACCACCAGCGGCGGTCCAGGCGACTGCGCCTGCGCCTGCGCCTAGGAAGAAACTTCATGGACGGGTATTTTATGAGAGTATTGGGTCGCCGAAGTATATGCTCGCGCCTATGGTGGATCAATCAGAATTTGTAAGAGCTTTTCAGCCAAAGCGATTGGGGAATGTGGGAATGTGGGAACTGATATGGTTGCGATTTTCTCTTAGGCATGGCGAATGCTATCACGATCCTTCATGCCCGAATCCGAGCGCAAGACCATCCTCGCCTATACCCCAATGTTTCACGCCCGCTTGTACAGCGAAACCCAGAAATACCGCGACCAGCACTTCCAAGCGACGAGGCCAGGTTCTGACTCGAAGACCCCGTGGCTCGACGGTAACCCGGCTATCGACCGACCTCTGTTTGTACAGTTTTGCGCCAACGAACCTCAACATCTTCTGAATGCTGCGAAGTTGGTCGCTCCATACTGCGACGCTGTCGATCTCAACTTGGGCTGCCCGCAGGGTATCGCCAAGAAGGGCCGCTATGGATCTTTCCTGCAGGAGGACCAAGAGCTCATATACAGGTTGATCAATGTCCTTCACGAGAATCTCGATATTCCCGTTACTGCCAAGATTAGAATTCTGGATACGAAGGAGGCGACGCTGAAGTATGCGCAAAATGTCCTCGCAGCTGGTGCAAGCATTCTCACGGTTCACGGTAGGAGGAGAGAACAAAAGGGACATTTGACCGGTGTGGCGGATTGGCAGATGATTCGTTTCTTGCGGGACAGCTTACCGCCCGAGACAGTCCTCTTTGCAAACGGAAATATTCTCGAGCACGGCGACATTGAGAGATGCCTGGCAGCAACAGGAGCAGACGGCGTAATGTCAGCAGAAGGAAACCTCAGCAACCCAGGCATCTTCGCTCCCGACCCGCCATTGGACTCACCCACCCCGGAGTTCTGGAGAGGCAAAGACGGCAAGGGCGGGTGGAGGGTAGACGCAGTTTTCAGAAGATACCTCGACATATTATACAAATACGTCAGAGACGAGGAACCACCAGTCAGGAAACCCTTATTCGTCGCGGGCATGGATGCCGCCTGGTTAGACGATGCATCGCCCGCTTTTGAAGAAAAGAAATACGACGGCCCATCGAAACGGAAAGCGGGCACCGAGCTCAACCCGAATTACTCTGCCCTTCAGGGACACATGTTCCACATGCTGCGGCACTTTGTAACGAAACACCACGACGTGCGAAACGCACTCGCCAAAGCGCGGTCTCAGGACATGGAGCAATTTGAGGTTATTTGCCAGATGGTGGAGCGGAAAGTAGCAGAGGGTATTCTAGAGTACGAAAAGACGGACGGGGCAAGCGTCGTTGACTCTGAAGGGGACGAGAAGCTGAGAGAGAAGGTCGCGAGCGGGACTGAGACTTCTGCGGGCGCGATACTGCAGTGCAAGAGGCCTTGGTGGGTTGTTCAGCCTATTATCAGGCCGTTGCCCAGTGAGGCGATGGCGAAGGGGGCTATTCAGCCTACTAAGAAGGAGAAGAAGCGGATGGCGGAGGAGCAGGAGCAGAGGAACGGGGATGGTGCTAAGAAGGTGAAGGCCGAGGAGAATGGGAATGGGAATGCAGATGGCGGCGAGGTGAAGGAGAAGACCGAGTTGGCGCAGGCTACGAATGGGCTGGTTAGTGGTTGATGGGCTATCCCCAAGGGTTACGGAGCGGTTCAAGCGAAAAAAGAAAAACCTTGATTCCGATCGATGTATACATGCGACGGCATTTGAGAATTGCCAAATGTAGAGACGACATCTCACGATATAACGACCACGGCTGCTTAGGTTGAGTGAAGCTTATTACACAAAGCAAATGGCCGATTTCAGACAGTCACCGAGAATTTTTTTCTGTCTGGCTTTTTTTTTTTTTTTAATTCTCCATTGCCGATTATGCATTGCACTTTGTATGGCTTCAATGATTGGTCAATTCCAGTCGCAAGGCTTCTAGAAGCTGACACCCGTCACCAGAAGAAAACTGTCAGCTCGTCTGTTTTTTCTGTTCTCTTTTGATATTTTCTCCTTCTCTTCACTTTTTTTTCTTTCTCATTTAAACATTGACATAAGGTGGGGGGGCAGAAAAAATACTCAAACTCGCCCCAATATTGTTTTCCTTACTCGTAAACAAATAAATCCCCCTTTTCAAACAATGGGAGACCGCAAGTTCTCGTCCTCGTATTATTACTCCCCAAGAGCATCATCATCATCCGCTCACCACTCACCACAACACGTCGCCGTTCAACCAGGACCGTCGCCGCTGCCGCTGCCGCCGCCTCCCCCTTCACAGTCGCGCCTATTCGCCGGTGAGCGAAGCGCCGCCGTCACCAAACTAGAATGCTACCTCATCCCAGGGCTCGCAAGACCCCACACCAGCACCGGCACCATCCCGGACCCGAAAGACATCGCCCCCTGGCTGGCAGCAGCGGGCAGACCTAATATTGTTGTATCTTCTGATGATGATGATGATAATAATAATAGCCCGCCGTCCGCCGTGCTCCGTCTCGTGTTTGTAGAAAAGGAGCACGACAGGGTTGAGGGTCCTCACCCGTTTTTCAAGGATCCGATCAGGAGCGAGGTTCATGAGGTGCTTGGGCTTCCTCTGTCGTCGCCGTCACGACAGTCTGAGTTGAAAGAGGACGAGGACGAGGAGGATAAAGACTACCTGACGTGGAGGGGAGTGGGCGCCTGCGGGAGGTATACCGTTTCCGACACAAAAACCGTGTTCGTCTTGCAGCGGACGAGCGCGTCGCATACTTTTACGTGCGTGCTCAGCTGGAATCGGGCGAAGAGGGTCACGAGGGGTTACGTGGTCTACGGGCCCCAGATTGCCAAACGGTATTTGGGCAGGATATTGGAAGACGTGTTGGAGCTGTTTGGGAGGTTGCCCGCCGAGAGGACGTGGCTGGCTGCCCCGGTCGCGAGCGTCATGTTCACGGCTAGGGCGGTCACGGAGCGGATGAATAAATTGCACATGGATCTGGTCAAGGTTGAGACGGCTGCCGAGCACTCGGTCTGGGCGCGCCCTCGTCGCCGGCACCCCGGTATGATTGATGGAGAGTCGGAGAAGGGTGAGGAGGAGAAGGAGGAGGAGGAGGAGTACGAGGATGATTATTCAACGCTGTCGAAGCGGTTGGGAAGGTATAACACTGCGTTCTGCTTTATGGATGCTGCTACAAGGACCACGTCGATGAGGGTTGATTTTTTGCTCAAAGAGCTGGAGAGGGAAGAACTTCTCGAAGAGAAAGTATTAAATGGTGGTGGCGGTGGAATTGAGGGGATGAGATTGAGGGAGAGGATCGAGCTGTTGAGAAGCAGGCTGGAGCACATGGTGCTGCATTGCGCCATCAAGGACCGGCTGGATACTCAGCAGACGGTGCTGTTTAATCTCATCTCGCAGCAGGACAGCAGTCTCAGTACCGAGATCGCCTCGGATTCGAAAGAGCTGGCTGCGGCTAGCAAGCGGGACAGCTCGTCGATGAAGGTTATTGCCATCTTGACGACGCTGTTCCTGCCGGGGACTTTTGTATCGGTATGTTTACCTTACTGACTGACTGACTGACTCACTAACTGACGGGGGACCAATTGAACTCGACTAGACACTATTTTCTATGCCGATTTGGGACTGGGAGGTCTCGAGGCTGTCGGATGTGTCGGCCAGGTATATGTGGTTTTACTGGGTTTTGACGATTCCGTTGACGGTGTTGGTTATGGGGCTGTTTGGGGGGTATGCCTGGTATCAGGGACGGAAAAACGAACGGAGCAGTAGGAGGGCGAGGGAGAGCATATTAACGGATATCAGGGTGAGAAAGGCGAGATAAGAAGAAAAAAAAAAAAAAAAAAGATGTATGAGTAGATGGTTTTGTTCTTTGGAGACAATTGGCTTGAGAACAACACTAAAACAAACCGCTTAACCGATTTCAGATTTATGCATGATCCTTGTGTGTTGGGCTGCAGTTTCTCATACACATAAGCAGCAAGGTTCTCCTCCCACCGCTCTTGTACATACATACACTTGTTGGTCTCATAAAACTTGAACTTCAGCCTGAACACTGAACAACAGCTAAAGCAATCGACCAATAAGATCATGGTACAGCCTCTAACATTAGAATGCTATCTCTACGGCGGGGACTCACAACCGAGTCGTCCTTATTTTAAATGCAAAAACATGGACAATCAGCACATCGCCGCCTGGCTGAGGGGCGGCAGTCCAAAGACATGGAGAGACGACGGCGACCGAGGGCCGCCTACGGCTGCCTTGCGGCTTGTTTGGGTGACGCATGAGTACTCGATGGTTCATCCGTTCGGCAGGGCTACTCAGCAGGAAGTTCATCACATCCTTGGTATTCCACCGGAAAAGAGTCCGCATCTTTTGGGTCTTGGAGGGCTTTGTGGGAAATACAGCGTCACGGCGACCGAGTCTGGTATGTATGCGTGGGAAAGGAAAATAATAATAATAATAAATACTAATCACAAGGATTTTACTTTTTCTTAATTTAGTGTACATATCTTACCGCTCTACCTCTAACCGCACCAGCTCGTTCGTCATAAAGCACGATTCGGCCTCTAATCTCACGACGGGCTACGTCCTCCTCGGAGCGACGCTGGCGCCCGAGATGGACGACATGCTCGAAGCAGTGCAGTCCCAGTTTCCTTTTTTCCCCCACCCGCTCCTGGTGCCGACCATTGTCTCCGAGGCTACCGCCTATTCGGCTACGCATCTGTTGACTCAGCTTCACGGTCAACTGCGAGATAACGTGGAGAAGAACACCGGTTTCGCTAATTGGGATGACGATCATGGAAGGCCGGGAAGGACTAAGTCGGATTTTCCGGCGCTTACTAGGGAGCTCGGGGAAGTCAGTTTTGATTCTGCGTTTGTTGATCTCGCCGTTCGTACCACGCTGCTCAGGGTCGAGTTTATGTTGACGGAGCTGGGGGTTCAAGTTCCTGCGTTCCGTGCAGGGAGCGTTGAGAGCTTGATGAGGCAGAGGCTCGAGTTTCTGAAGAGCCGGTTGGAGCATTTGTTGGTTCACGGTGCGATCAAGGAACGAATACAGGCGCAGCAGACTGTGGTAAGTTTGCTGCTACTACTACTCTCATTAAGACCGGGAGGATACTGATAATAGAATCTGTTAGTTGTTCAACCTTATCGCCCAGCAAGACAGCAGCTTGAACATCAGCATCGCTTCGGATTCGAGGGAACTGGCTGCGGCGAGCAAGCGGGATAGCTCTTCAATGAAGATTATTGCCATCCTGACGACTCTCTTTTTACCAGGCACTTTTGTTGCGGTATGTAACCTGATTCTGCACATGTTTGAAGCCCCATATCTGTACTAAAAAAACAACAACAAGAGAAGGCCCTGTTCGCAATGCCCATGTTCGACTGGGAGGCATCAAGCGTGTCTGAGGCTTCCGAAGGCAGTCACTTGTGGTTCTACTGGGCGGTGACGATACCGCTGACCGCGCTGGTTATGGGAACTTTTGGTCTGTATGCTTGGTATCAGGGGCGTGAGAGGAAGAATGAGTGGGACGCTGAGAAGGCGAGGGAGAGTATAAGGGACAGGGTCAGAAAGGGGGACAAGAGAAAGGATATATAGACTTGAGCTGGGTTGCCTTTTATTAGGTTTCTATTCATGTCTGTCTCAGGACCATGCTCTTCCAGTTGGGGCTATGCCCTTTTTTTTTTTTTTTATCTTTGATAACCTCTCCCCCTCTCCACCTCTCGCCAAAACGCCGAAAATGATGTTTATAAATTTAGCTCAAATCGTGGCGCATTTTCAGGTGCGGGGATGATTGGTCCAACACATCGGCGGCTATCGTGAGCGAGGCTCCCACCTTCATTTTTATTGCCTTCAGCTCCAAATCAAGCCTTGTGACAAATCTGATTCCTGTTCTTTTTCATCAATTCTTTTCCTACCTTGGGTTCGCTTTCACAATTAAACATGGCGAATATTATGGCCGCAAATGAAGCCACCCCTCCTCCCTTCACAAAACTGGAGTGTTACCTGTACCAAGACTCGTCAAAACCGTACTTTGAGAGCGGGAACATCGACCAGGAGAACATCGCCGGTTGGCTGGGCGATAAATCTACTCCGAGTCCCTCGAAGGACGGGAAGCCTCTTGTTGCGGCTTTGCGACTCGTCTTGGCATACCAGCGCATGGTCAACGTGCACCCCTTTGGCGACCCGGTGGCTAAGGAAGTCCACCATGTCCTCGAGCTTCCAGAATGTTACAGCCGCTCAGCGAGGGAAGTCCTGATAGGTTGTGGGAGATACACTGTATCGGCTACTAAATCAGGTAAATTAATATCCTCTCTCTGATCAAAGTCCATATAGAAACTAAATCTCTCTCTCTATCTATCAGTGCTGGTATCTTTCGCAAATTCTTCTATTTACTCCCCTTTATGCACTTTATCTGTCATCAATTATGATTCGACCTCGAAAATCGCCGTTGGGTACGTGTCGTGGTTCCCTTCCTTCACGCACGTTGAGGTCATCAAATCCATCCAGGAACAGTTCTCTTCGTCAGACTCGCAAGCACTGCCGGAGCTTCTGGTTCCAATCACACTAGCCGATATGACGGTCCATAAGCTGTTCCCGCTCATCAACGCTCTCGATATAGCCCTCAGACTCATCGAGGAGGCGACCGGCTTCAGCTTTCGGGACCTGGAACACTCGGCCGACATGAACCAGGCCTTTGACTTTACCAGGCTCATCAAGGAGCTCGGCGACATAAGCGGCAGGATCACACTGATAACTGCCGACCTGCATATTCTGCTGAGCAGGATCGAGTTCATTCTGGACGAGGTCAAGTCGCAAGATATCGGTGTTAATATTAATAGGAGCAAGATGGTGATGATGGAGCAGAGGGTCAAGCTCCTCAAAAGAGTGGTGCAAGACCTTTTGATAGAGGTTTCCAGGAATCAGAACCGACTGCAGACGCAGCAGACCATAGTAAGTGATGCTTGGTTTTAATTAAACAACAGTAACTATTACTACTTCAAGACTGACGGGCAAAAACCTCAATGACGCCAGCTTTTCAACATGATCACCCAGGAGGACAGCAAGGCAAACCTCAGCGTCGCCGCGGACTCTAAACAGCTGGCAGCGGACTCGAAACAGTTGGCGCTTGACTCCATGGAAGTAGCAGCCGACTCAAGAGAACTAGCAGCGGCGAGCAAGCGGGACAGCTCGGCCATGAAGATTATAGCCTACATGACGACTCTATTTTTGCCCGCCACCTTTCTCTCGGTATGTACAATATTTAATTACCGGACCTTTGACTAATTTAATAACAAAACGCACTTCGCAGTCTTTATTTTCCATGCCATTGTTCAACTGGGAGGCACCAAGCGTATCCGATATCGCGAGCAGTCATCTCTGGCTCTACTGGGCGGTCGCGATACCTCTCACCCTAGTGGTCATGGCTACTTTCGGGGTGTACGCCTGGTACCAGAGACGGAAAAACAGACTGCATGCTCAAATAGCCAGGGAAGCCAAGAATGACAAGGTCAAGGATGTCTAGGTGTATTTCTCCTGTATTATATCCCAGTGTTTACTCGGTCGTGGGCCCGGGCCCCTTAGCCGGGGGTATAGGGGATTTTATGTGAAAGTAATTTTGAATGAAATCATCCACCTACAATTTGTTCTCGTGATATCAAATCGAGCTTATTGAAAATTACTCAAACCTCGTATCATTAAACCGTGCCTAAACGGCCTCCCCAAAGTCCCTATTTTACACCGAAGCTCCTCCGGAACGGCTCCATTATTTTAGACTTTCATCAAGGGAAAGACCCCGAATTACCTAGGTAAGTACCAAGGAGTTCATGAGCCATTCATTGAAGAAAGGGCTTAAAATTGGAAGGCTCCGAAGGCAGCGAAGGCTTGCAGGGAGGAAGCTACAAGCAAGCAGGAGCGTAGGTCAATCCCACCTTCCACAAGCCTCACCTTCTTGCCTTATCTTGAGACCTTCATTTCACGCTTGACCAAACTCGGGTCAAGGATAGGCGCCTTCGTCGTCATCGTCGATGCGCCGGACCAATCATGCGGGAGACGGCACAATAAAATAAAAAAAACTCACATTCAGCCAGCCCCCAGGCCGCTCGTCTTCTTCTTTTGCTCGTGATAACCCACCCGTCGTTCCCTCCACTCATTATCGTCAGTCTCTAATTAGAAGGAACACAATGGCAGAAACAGAAGCAGCCGCCGGCGAAACTTCGGGCGCTCAGACGCCAGAACACCAAAATCAGTCCCCAAAGGAACAAAAGCCGGTGAAAGTGGAGTGCTGTGTGTTCGAAGACGCGCCAACGCCGTGCTGCGATATCAATTACATCGGCGAGGAAGATATTGCCGCTTGGCTAGGTGGTGAGCCTACCGCGTCTGAGGATGGAAAGCCTCTTGCCGCCGGGTTGCGGCTTGTATTTGTCCGCTGGAGACGCGTTCATGCCCATCCCTTGGACGACGTTACCTTTAGAGAGGTTCACGACGCCCTTGGAGTCCCACAGGATCACAGCTCCTATGCGAGGCAGGTTATGGCCGGTTGTGGGAGATATTCCGTGTCGACAACTCAGTCAGGTGTGAATTTATTTCATTTTTTTTGGTCCATGGAAAATGCTAATTAACTCCCCTCCCAGTGTTGGTTTCTTACTTGATTGTTTCTCTGCTTGACAGTTCAATCGTCATCAAGAGCGACTCGAATTCGAACATCACCACAGGATACGTGCTATACGGAGGAAGCACGTCGCCTGACAAAATTTTATCAAGGATCAAGGATGAGTTCCCGTCGAATCCGCACCCGTTCTTGGTTCCCATGATACTGTGGGAGAATTCGGCATCCAAGATAGCAAATTCCATAGCATCTCAGTTTTTCGCCGTCAGCGAGCTTGAAAGAGAAACCGGCTTTGGCTACAACCATATCAGAAATAATCAAGCAGATGCGGGAGAGAGCTCGAAGGCGGTGGACATCGCTGACCGTATAAAAGCCCTTGGGAAATCAACTGGTGTTGTGATAGCTACCATCTTCAATCTCCAGGCTTTGTCGCAAAAGGTCGGCTTCGTCCTGAAGGAGCTGCAAGATGACGGCAGCCTTGCGATGAGGCAGAGGGCCGAGTTCCTCAAGAGCGCTTTGGAAGAAAAGTTGACAGAGTGCTCCATGATTGAGAAACGATTGCAAGCACAGCAGACCGTGGTAAGTCCTGTTGTTTATTCTGCCAAACCTATCTCCCAACCTTGCAGGGGACTGAGCGGAACGCGATGAACAGATTTACAACATGATCGCCCAGCAGGACAGCAAGGCCAACATCAGCATTGCTTCAGACTCCAAAGCACTGGCGGAAGCAAGCAAGCGGGACAGTTCAGCGATGAAGATTATTGCCATATTGACGACGATGTTCTTACCGGGCACATTTATTTCGGTACGTACTGATTACGCATACATATACATCCGGAGACACAAAGCCCCTGCTCAGCTTTTTACTGACGAGATGAGATGGATCAAAAGGCCCTTTTTGCAATGCCAATACTGAACTGGGATGTCCCCAGTGTGTCCGAGGTTGCGGGGAATCACTTTTGGTTCTACTGGGCAGTCTCAGTGCCGCTAACGGGGGTCGTCATGGCCGTCCTTGGGGCATACGCCTGGTATCAAGGACGGAAAAATAGAATCAAGGTACAAAAGGCCAGAGAGAGTACTGATGAGAAGGTCAAGATTGTTTAGGGGTTTTGGTTTAGAATGGACCCCTAATTAGTTCTGCTCTCCACCCGCAACAACAAAGAACAGAACTTGGGTGTGGACTGGCAACTTGAACATATTCCGTTTTGGTCGATAGGCCCATGTGTGATTGGCTTGTCAAGCACTTGAACTTCTCGGAGAGTTACATCGAGGATCGACAAAACTCGACATAATACACTACACTACGAGGAAGTCTCCGGATGTGTGCTGACCTCTCAAACGTCGGGAATCTCCGCTGGAATCTTCATGGTGAAAGCTCATTATTGTGACTCGCCGGATCCGTGTTGTTCTTGTAATAACGGGTATGACGAGGCTAATACTCATCAGGGGTTTAGTACGTCTATTCTAATTATCTCTATCTCTATCTCTATCTCACTTTTAGAACTCCCAAACAAGTTCATTTCCAGCAACGAGATTAATCAAGTAGATGAGCTGACACTAACTACTGTTGTTGTGTACATACATACCTATGTAGGCCAGCCATGTATGATGCGGCAGAGAGATAAGATAGATGCTTTTGATTAGCATTTCCATCCATGTCCAAGAATATATATATATATATATAGTATTGCCTTTGATCAAAAACGAAAACTTTTGAGTGACAGACAGGCAGAACAGACGGATGGGATCCACGAACGGAAAAGGATCAAAGGAGAGATTGGAAAAGGGGATATATAATGAAACTTGGTCAATGGTAATACAAAATGAGTCGGGAAGATTTGGAAACTGGATGAGTTGATGATGGACAATTTTTTTCTTCTTTTTGTAACTTCTTCATAACGTTTCACATACACACACCGTAACATACTTTTCATCAACCAACTCCATTTCCAAGATACTGTTTGCAGCAATTCTATTAACTCCCCAACCAAGCCATAGGCTCAAACAGACCAACCAACCAACTAACTAACTAATGGTATCACAGTCTTGCACAACTTCTTTTCCCCATTTCCCCACTAATTCTCAACCCTCCCTCTCTTAGCCCTAGGCGGGGGAGGCGACCTCGACCTGGAATCACTACTATATCCCCTCCGCCTCTTATTCCCTCCCACCGGACTGCTCCCCTTTTTCACAGGCGACCTGCTTCTGCTCCGAGTCCTGCTACGACTCCGACTCAGACTGCGATCTTCCCTTTTGATCGCTCCACCACCACTACCACGCGCAGGTGGTGACCTAGACCTCGAATACGATGCGCTCCTTCCACGCGCTCCTCCTCCTCCTCTCGAGGGCGGAGGAGGCGGGCTATCACGCTGTCGATACTTACCAGCTCTGGAAGCACCACCGCGGACAGGCGATCTAGATCTCGATCTCGAATAAGACGACCTCCTGGGTCTGGCATCCCGCCTCACAGGCGACGGAGACCGGGAAACCCTTCTCTGCTTGCGAGCTGGAGGCGAACGATCACCCCGACTGCTCACCGAATCATCCCGAAGCCGCTGAGGAGGAGGTGGAGGACCAGGAGGGCTCCGAGTTCGTCTCACGCTTCTGCTTCTGCTCCTGCTTCGGCTGTACGAGTCATCTCTGCGGCGCTTGGTAGATGGACCAGCGTCGGGCGAGACAGACCGAGAATAGGACCGCCCGCGAGCACGGTTCGGTGTTGGCGACCGTGAGCGCGAAGGAGATCGAGAGTAACTTCTACTTCGTCTCACAGGAGAGCGAGAGATAGATCGATCATCACGGCCGCCCTGACGGACAGGAGATCTGGAATATGACCGTCTCGAAACAGAGCGCGAGTAGCTGCGGCTGCGACTACGGCTGCGGCTGTAAGAATCGTCTCTGGTCCGGCGTGGCGGGCTGCGCGAGTAGGAGCGTCCGCGATCAAGAGCCTTCCGGGGTGGTGTCCGAGAGCGAGACCGTGAGCGCGAAGAGTATGAAGAATACGAAGAGTAACTCGACACGGATTCCGAGTCAGAATCTGCAGCTGGCGCCGGGAGCGCCGGCTTGGGGATGTTGGCCAAAAACTCTCTCATCTCGTCGGTAAGGAAACCCATCTTGATAGATGTAAAGTAGTTGATAGAGAAACGAATATTGCGCGGGTTGTCGTGGGGGAAGATACCCTCCAAACTCGGCTTCAGCATCTCCTCGCCCAGTCTAGCCTTGAGCTTGGCAGATCCCATGTTCTCCTGCAAATCCTCGAACAGAATCTTGATAAAGATACGGCTTGCCGAAGTCGTCTCCTCCTCGTTCAAGTGAATGATTGAAAGAACATGCCAACCGACGGCGTCGTTGGCGAGTTGATGACCCCAGAATCGGGCAATGTTCCGCAGCTTATTGGTCTCGTAGCGGTGGATCGTGGTGTAATACTTGACGAAGGACTCCTCGAACAGCTCCATCCACATTCTGTTGAGCCGAGCAAAGCGTTCTCCGAGAATACCCATAAACTTTGTGTAAACCTTCTCCTGCGCGCAAGTCTCCACAATCATCGATACCAACTCAGGCTCCTGGCCGGCAGGGAGCCGCAGCTTCATGAGCTTGTGGGCTGCTTCCTCGGGGTTGGCGCTTGACTGAATGCTCAGATAAATCGTTCTCCGAAGGTTGACCAGATCCGCATTACTCTGATCCTTGATTTCAATCGCCTTTTGCTGCTGTTCCTCCTCGTCCTCCGACTCGCTCTCCTCGGACCCACCATCTTCGTCGTCTTCATCGCCGCTTCCCTCTCCTAGAATTTCAGCCTTCAACTTCTTATACTCCTCCTCATTAGCCTCCCAGTCTGGGTCGAACTTGAAAATGTTCAAAGTGTCCTGCGTGGTGATCTCATCGTCGAGTCCGATCCGGTGAGTGATCTGATCCTCTTCCTCGACGAGATCCAGCTCCTCCTTGATGACCGGGTTATCCTTGTACTTGTCCTTGCGAACCTGGAATAAAACCTCAATCATGTATTGCGTTCTCTTGTCGATGTCGGCCTCGTGCAAAATGTTTCGAAACTGATCGAAAACGGCATGCGCAATCGGAGGTGACATCTCCTCCAGGAACAGCCCTACCTCTTTCATCAACCCGACCGCAATCTCAACACTGTCGTCTGTAGGCTTCTGTAAAAGTAACAAAAGGATCTGAGCGGCCAACATCTCGTGGACCACCTGGTTGTTCACCAAATGCGCAATAAACATGGTGGATGAAAGACAAACAGCCTTGTCGTTACGTTTGAACGCCTTCCGGAACCGCACAATCAACCTCTTGATCAGCAACTCGCCCACTTGGGGTAGCTTGGTATTGCAAATAGCTGCCAAACAGGCGTAGATGGGAGTAAACGGCAAACTTGCGTGTTGAGCCTTGAGCAAGCTCTGGCAGAACAGGCCCCGGCCGCGGATCAGATTCTCTCCAAACAGCTCAGGAACGACGAACTTAATATTTGCCGTGTTGACCTTATTGACAAGACCGTTGATGGACTTTTTCAATGCCTCCCACGCCATGCGCTGGTACTCCTTGCTGCTACGGTCGGTGATGGCTGCCTGGAGGGCGCGCAATTTCTGGGGAGGCAGATAAACGCCCTGACTGCGCAGGTTTAGAAGTTTCTGATACTCTGCCCTTGCATCTGCCAACTTCTCCTCCTCTGTTTTGACTGGGGGCGCAGGAGGTGGGGTGCGCTCCCTCGGTGCTGGGCGATATCTATCAGTTCCACGCTGGGCCGGTGCAGGTCGTCGGGGAAGGGGCGAATGCTCTCTGGGACGAGGGGCGTCGGGTGATCTATCTCGGGGAGGGAGGGAATCGTCACGAAAGTTGCGGCGTGGAGGCGAGGCATCGCGTGAATCTCTGGAGAAGGATCGATCTCGCCGAGGCGGGGAGACATCGCGCATCTCTCTGTCTCTCGAAAATGATCGGGTGCGACGGCGAGAACCATCGCGGGAGTCTCTGGGTGATTGATCGCGGGGAAGGGGCGATGGGCTGCGTGAGTCTCTTGAAGGTGACCGGTTGCTGCGGGGAGAGATGTAACCGTCCTCTCTTGAAGGAGATCGAGTTTTGTGGTGTGAGCCATCGCGAGAACCTCTGGAAGGCGGCCTGCTATGACGAGGAGATGGAGAGCGATCGTGGGTGCCTTTTGATGATGCGCGCTCGCGCTCTGGGATGTCCGATACAGATCGGTCGGGGGATGCCTCTTTTGATTCAATGTCTCGCCGCGATGGCGACAAGCCCTCTGATGAACCCATCATGCGTTCCTCAATTGAGGAAGAGGATACTTGGAATTGAAGATGAGGACGGACAACAGGTAGGTATGTCTGCACCAACCAAAGATTTACAGGTTCCAGGTTGAAGCGAGGCTGGTGCCAAAAAATCGCCCCACTTTAATGCTTGCCGGGGGCCCAGAAGCACCGCGAAACGCGAACCCCTGACACTTTTTTTCTGGGTACCGTGGCGTAACAACTGGCGTGTCCCTGGACTTTCAGTCAACTGGGGGGACAGCTTCGCAAGTTCAGGCCAACTTGCGACAGACAGACGACAGACAATCTTCAACGTCCAACAATAATTCACCGTTGAACAAACCAACTCCATTCACTCCTTTTTTTTTTTTCACTCAATTCAAATTTATTTTCTACAATGGTATGTACACCAAATAATAACATCAATTGCATTGTTCATATCTAACTATTCTTTCTCTCTGCAGCTCGACAAACTCACAGGCCTCGCCATGCTCGTGGCCGCCTCCGTCGTCTTTCTCTACTACACCATCTGGACTCTGTTGATGGTAAATTTTCTCTCCCTACCTCTCAGTTTATTAACCTCGATAAATCTAACCTTCTCCTCCTTCTCCAGCCCTTCGTCGACTCAGACCACCCCCTTCAGAACTTTTTCCCACCTCGCGTCTGGGCCATCCGCCTTCCCGTCATCCTCGTCCTCCTCGGCTCCGCCGTTGTCGGTTCTTTCCTCTCCGTCGTCATGATCCGCAGCAACAGGAAGAAGGCCGCCAAGGCCAAGCTCGCTGCGACCAAGAAGAAGGCGTAAACAAAGTTTGTCATAATTATAATAATAATATAAAAAAACATGCATTTGGTTTGCTATAAGGGGGGGGGGGGGTTGGTCTGGTCTGGTTGGTCTGAGGGGAGATGGATGTTACAACAGCATTTTTTCAAGAGCTTGTTAAATGGATATCATTTGTTATTTCTCGGAAGCTATTTTTCAAGTTGGGACCAAAACGCTGCATTGGAACTTTTTTTTAAAATATATATATATATAAAAGGAGGTTGTCCTGATGCTAAAATGCCGAAAAAGAACAAAAAAGAAAGGATATAAAAAAAAAAAAAAAAAAAAAAAACCATAAAAACGACCTGAGTCCGTTTTCCTTTCCCCTTGACCCTTTCGGCCCCCTATCCCAAACAACACACCTCACCACACCTCACCACCAATAACTCGCAATCTCTCACTTAGAATGAATCCATCTCATCCAAATGCCAGGAACCAACCCTCTCCGCCCCTAGCACCCAGTCCCTCCCACCGCATCAAAACTCACCAACTAACATTCTCGCCGAACCTCGGAGTGTGTGGTTGGTGCAAATAAGCTCATTTCTTGATTCTGAACACCAGAAATCGACGACGTCAATCATATCATTAGCGGGTTTAGCTCAGTTGGGAGAGCGTCAGACTGAAGTCCAAACTTCAATCCAAATCAAATAACATCTGAAGGTCGTGTGTTCGATCCACACAAACCGCATTCTTATTTTGCAATTTTTTTGGTTCCAATTTGGGGAACCGATGGAGAGATGGTGTGGAGTGCAGGCCGAACGAAGTAGATTCTGAGAAGGCAGAGTAAGAGTGGATAGTTTGGAATTATCGATTACATTAGTTGTTGCTACAATAGTAGGTACTGCTCAATCAGGAATACCAAGACCATCTCAATCCCTCAATACGGGGTTGTTGAGCTATGGAGCCTATCTGTACTATTCAGTATGCTATTGCCTGCCTGGCTACTTTCTTTCTTCGCCAGTAATAACTGACAGGCCTGTGTTAAGCTACTAGAATAATTCAAAGCATAATCATGCCTTATCCTGACCGTGACCCAGTACCCTGTCCAAGATGCCTAGCCAAACGCCAAACCAAAGTAAGAGTAGAGTTGGAAAAACCTCTCCCCTCCCCCAACAAGGCATGCTGCGCTCTCTTCCTCGGATAATCCAGGTTATGCCCTTCACGCACCAGTGTCTACGCCTCCTGCAGTCTATGATGAATGACCCCCGTAACCCCTGACTCAAAAGTCAACTAGCCAAAAAAAGACGATCTAATCGCTGCTCAAACTCGCTGATCTGCAAAATCGAGAACCTCACAATCATCTTCAAAGAACCCGTCCTCATCATCGGCCCGGGCAGCACCACGCCTGCGTCTGGTCGTGACGACAATTTGCGTGTCGTCATCCCCGCTGCGGTGAAGGATCCTTTCCATCGCCGAGGTGGGCAGAGCACGCGACGCATCAAGAGCAATGTTGAATGACTCTTCGTCTAACAGAGTCGCCGTACCAATATCAAGCCTGGTAGCGGCGATAGGCTGTCCAAACGCCCATGATCCGCTCGGCTCGGTGGTATCGACAACATCTTGCTGAACTGGTGTGCCCTTTGCACCCTTCTTTCGGCGAGGTGTTGGCTCTGTTGGAGGGTCCTCAAGGCTTGTCCCCGCCAGGATCGAGGTGATGGCCAAAGACGAGTCAAGCTCGAATAGTCCAACTCGTCTATCTGTGTGGAATGGCTGATACGGCGCACTGGACTCTATCTCAGCCTGTGGGATAGAGGACTCTGCGCTGCATTTGTAAGGACGCAGTCGAGGTCTAGCCTGGTTGAGCACCAGAGTATTGTTTCCGGGATCCTCGGCAAAGTCAATGTATTCATCAGGGTCGACAATACGCTTCACAATCGGCGCAATGGTGTCGTCTGGCAAGGAGGGCAGATGAAAGTCCTTGTACAGAGAGAAGCGCTGCTTGTCCGCACCAGAAGTGGTTCTGCGAGTTTTACTCGATAAGGCGCGAACCAAGCCAGGTCCAAGCACGAATAGGGATCGGTCTCTTTTCCCAAGAACCCAAGTGACACAAGCCGGCTCGGGACAGGTGACCGAACTCGGAAGCGCGAGTCTGTTCTCGCCAGTGTGTCTGAGCTGGCTAATCGCGTTCCCAGTCCTACCCAAGGAATGACTGATTCCTGCAACGATGACCTTGCCTCCGTGAGTGGCATATTCACCGATACCTGCTCCGGCCAACGACTGAGAATTCGAGCTGGTCCTCCGGTGGCGGTCGATCAAAGGGCGGGCAACTTCTCGAACAGAGCTCAGCGCATTTGATGCAATGGAAGCAGCCGAGGGAGCGCCTTCAGGTGCCAGAGTCTTTGTCTCTTCGAGTTCTCGGCGGCGGGGAGGAGGCCACGTAAAGGCGCTCGACGGCATATCCAGCAGATGGACGGTGCCTCGTTCAGTCACCATGGCTGCTCGCTCGCCATTGGGATAAGTCCATGCCAGGTCAACAATACGCGCCACTGTCATCCGAGAGAACTGCGCCACCTGGCGTACTCGCGGGATACAGCTTGAGGGCGAGTTTGCAGCGTGGACGGGCGATGATTTGGTATGCTGGATACGCATCAGATCCCAAACGGTTTGAATGTCTCCTTTGCTGCTGGCGCTGAAGAGATGCAAGCCAGACGGAGACATGGACAAGAAGCTGCAGCCGTGAGGAATGGTGAAAGTCGTGATCGGATGCAAGTTTGTGGACGAACCAAGGGCTTCAATATCCAAAATTGACACCAAACCCGGTTCTTTTGCAACTGGAGGGGTGATGGCACCATGTGTAGGTGGGAACTGAGGCGGAGACACACCAAGCCCCCAGTTCTGAGGCTGTTGAGTCGGCGATCGCGGGGACTGGTTCTGCTGGGGATTCCAGTAGCTGTTCCAGGCTTGCCAACCTTGTTTACCAACCCATTTGGCCCCTTGGATAAGCTCTTGGGTGGCATCTCGCATGATCTTGTTCACAACGCTTTCGGCTAGGGGTAACTCAACTTCCGCATTCACAGACGGTAGTTGAGGCGGCGTCATTGAAGTCAAACCAGGAGCACGGGCAAAGGGCGCAAGTGGAACCGTAGCCCGCAGAGCGATCTGAGAAGACGGTGCAGCAGGGCAATAAGCAATCCATCTCGAAGAAACGCTAACAATCGCAACTTGTGGTCGAGGGCGCGGCGGAGCAGAAGCTGGAACACGGCCTCTCTCAAATTCTGGGCCACTGTCGCCCTTTGGGGGCTGCTGAAGAGTTGTCCAGAGCTTGCCATGGCATCTGAATTCGATCGGATGCTCTTTCGAAGGCGGGACCTGTCGATACACCCAGCATTCACCGGTGACTCCAGATGAAACAACAAGATTGCCGCTGTCCGCATGGATAGTCAAGGCGCCGATCGGTGGAGGTGGCTTGAAATACGGGCTCGTGATGGGCGTCTTGAGGGGCGCAGTCTTGGGCGTTTCAAGGAGAACGCTCACTTGCTGGCCGGTCTTTAGGGAATACACCTCAACTGTGGTCTGATACGTCTCGACGAAACCGGCAGTCATTCTGCTACCAGCACTTTCTCTAGCGGAGGGGTCAGGACTGATATTGGCCATCGCTTCAGACCTCTCAGCAGAAACCGCATCATAGTCGCCTTCAAGATTGAGTCTGGGAGTTGACATGGGAATGTTTGGGCCATGGACCACCACCGCCACCAGAGGATACAAATCACAGCCATCAGAAGTCCAAGGCAGAACTTTAGCATGGTACACTCCACCACGCAGCCCTTTCAGGCATGTGGCCGACTCGACTCCCCGCTTTCCAACAGAGAACACCTCGAGTCCTCCCTCATATCCAGCGAGTACAACAGTGTCTTTTCCAGGACCGTAGTCGTTATTCGCTGAGGGCAGCGTATCATAGCCAAAGAAATATCCATTGTCTCCCGCCTTGATACCAGATCGCGGCTGAGGATCGAGGTCAATATCTGGAGCCCCGTAGAAATGGGCCTGCGGTTGGTGAGGAAGTGGCGGGTTCGAGGCAGCTCTGGCTTGGGAGAAGTGCGAGTGCATAGACCCTCGTCGAGCTGCAGCAGCCGCCGCTCCGAAGTGGCCAGGCAAGTCCGGAGGAGACGGGGAATAATGCTGTTCCATGTGATAGCTCAGTGGCCGTCTGCCAGCAGTCGAAGGAGAAGCCGAAAGTGGATGGCCGGGGTAAACACCCATTCCAGGGGCAGGCGATCCGTACCTAGACGACAGGGCACGCGAATCCTCGTATGAAGATGGAGCTGTAGGCGGCGACTCGCCGCTCAGGCTGATGAGATTCCCAGGAGATCCGGCCATGATGCCACCAGGGATAGCCCGATGCCATTCCCCAGTGTTCAAAGAATTGTTGCTTGTCGCATAGGATGCGTTAGAGACAGCGTCTAACAAGGGCGACACCACGGGATTCTCATTGGAAGACACGCTCGTGGGCTTTATCTCGGGGGATAGAACGGGAGAGGCGCTTGACGATGAATCCTTGATAGGGTCTCCATTGCTGGTGAGGAGAGTCAGCCTTTGGACTCTTCATTGGCTTTTCACAGCGAACCCAGTCACAAAGACTGTTTTCTATCCAGGGGTGAGGGTCATGGGAACCCACGTGAACTTAGCACCATGTTTTGTCACCGCTGCGACAACTCCACCGCTTTCTTTGCCATTCTTTCGGTCCTTCTTGGGGCCTGAGAGTAAACAAGGGTTAGCGCCAAATAATCCCAACAGGGCGGTCACGAATAGGAGATCGGGGGGGGGGGGGTGACAAACCTGGCATGAATGGCAACCAAGGAGTCTCGCGAACAGTGTAATGTTCGCGAATAGCGCTAGCGGACACCCCTCAGCCAAGAATGAGTGGTGCCAGCGGGTATATGTATGGATGATGGATTGGTTATTTATCTATGAGTATGTGTTTGTTGTTGCAATGAGTTTGGTTGGTTCTGTGTATGTGTACAGCGTCGGCGCGTGGGTTCGTCGGCGTACGTATGGATGTATGTATGTATGACACAGATGGGTATGTATGGGCGCGCCTTGTCTGGGTGCGTCGGGTGTCGGTGGTCGGTGGTGGAAGACAAAGGAATGGAGGTTCAGGGAGGCACTGCCCAACAAGAGTGAACCAGGTGGTCGTCTGACACGGAGCGAATCAAAAGCTCGATCGTCTTTATAAATTATTAAGAGTGTACTATCGTGGCTTGGAGAGCGGAAAAGAGAAAGAAAAAGAGAAAGTTTTGAAGAATTCTGGTTTGCTTCGTTATGGTTTCTGAGTTTGTTGATGGGAATTAGAAGAAGAGGAAGAAGAGATGCGTCAACCTACAGAGGCAGACAGGCACCTGGACCAGCTGTTCCCGGGTCGTGACTCGACACTGTCAACCACCTGAGTGCCGCTGAGGGGCGGGGCACTTGGCTGGATGAAGCTGGGAGGGGCCGAAGAGGGAAAGGGGTGTTCCTGGGGGCCGGTCTGACGCACCCGCTTAAAGCTGGGGATTTCAGCCCTGAAGGGAATAGCGTGGCTGTACCCCCAGATAAGCACCCATGCCAAATGCGCTATCAGTGCAGACCCAACCAGATGGCGGGGTTTATCGATGCTTGGCGCTGAACAACAAAAGCAATGATTGACTGAATTCAATACTGTACACTGCACACAGTACATCAAATAGGGGGCGGCCTACCTATGCAAAGAATGCAATCTGCAGCCCTGAAAATGTGGTCGAGGAAACGAACGTTTCCATCTGACACTACCTATTTTTGGCGGCCCATTTAATGGACGATGGATGGAACGGACTGGATGGATGGAAACAGCTCTGAGCCGACACACGCCGATAAGGGGGGACCCTTTCCATTCTGCACAACGGAAATACGTCATTCCAAATCCACAAGGTCATCAAGGTCATGCATCAAACACATGACCTTTTCTCACCTCTCGACGGGATTTCCGTTTGTCACTTGATGACACGTCAAGTGCATTTCTGTTTGATCAATCAAAACACGTGTAATCTGCATTTCCCATGTTCTTGTTGTCATTGATTATCTCGATCCCGATGCCGCCGAATGAGTCGAAAGATGCCGCTTCCCAGTCCAGTCACCCCCGCCCTGTTCCCCTTGCCTTGGCTCGGCACGCACGCGTCAAACTCCACTTTCCTCAAGGAACTGTTCTCAGCCAGTGATCCCGGCACGTCATCCGTTAGACCTCATTATCCGGCGAGGGGCGTTGATGAACTTGAGACATTTTGATGCATGGAAATCACAACAATAAGGCACTTCCATATCCGTACGAAAAACAATCACAATAATAATACTGTGAGACTCGCCGAACCCGGACTCTCGAGTTTAGATTCTAGACCGCCTTACCCCGCCATTTCATACGCAGTGAAAGCCGAGTCCCCAAATCCAAGACATCACTCCTTGTGTTCCAAACCACGACCGCGGGATGACATATGAGGACATCCGAACTATCTCCCTCAACTGAGCACCTGACTTTGATCTTCAGAATACTTGCGCCCTTTGGCCGTTTTGTAGCGCGGAAGGCCTATTTAGTAATCAAAGGAAATATCTTCCACGTGCCAAAAAATCGAGCTAATGCTCTCCTTCTCCATCAACCCCTCTCATCCCCATCCCCCTCGAGCACAACCATACTTGCGTTCAAAAACACCCTATAGTACATCCACCTCCACTTCCCCTCCACAACCTTCAACCTCCCCCGTGCAGACCACTCCCCGCCTGAAACTTCCCCCCCATTACTCTTCTTCAAACGATACACAACCCCTCCAAAAACCATAACCTCACATTCACCCTCCGCCTCATCTTCAACAACCCCAACAAAAACCTTGTCCACCTGATGTGTTCTACTCAACACGTCCTTCCACATCTTCTCCCTCAATACCCGTATCTCTACATATTGCCACATGATCAGTTCCAAAGAATATATCATAAAAGATAGGTTATAAAAGAAAACAAAACAAACCTTCCAACCCCTCCCCAACCTCATCCCCCATCACCACCCTCGCCCCCTCCCCAAACTGCTCCACCCACTCCCCATCACGCTCTCGTTTGTCCGATACCTTATAAAACCGCTCCAGAAACAATTTAACAGATGGTGTCGTTTCTGGACTTATTTTTGTCACCTTTGATCTGGCGGTGTTGGGTTCTTCCGACATGATCGCTTATTGAAAGTAGGTAGGTAAAAACAGTAGTTAATAATACCTAGTTAAAAAGAGAAGAAAACACCGAGCGGTGGATGGGGAAATTTATTCTTTTTTGAAGTGATGTTGCAAATGTCACACAGCAGGCCTTCCCATCGTCTTATGTACAGTACATGTACAAGTCAAAGGTGGAGAATTGATTTTGCTGGCTGGCAATCAACTAGAGATCGGATCATAAGAGTCAAATCCCCGAACACAAAACTTTCAAAGTATAGAAGGAGATATGATGATGGAAATTCCAAAAACAGAGTGCACACACTGAAACCCACCAATGGATGGATCATCATCATCATTATTATTATTTAATAACTTCCCTGATCTTCAACTTACCGTTACAAACAACCGATGGAAACCGCCAACCTCCCACAAATGGTTCGTTCTCAACTACACTACACTACACTAGATATGCACGTAGGGTCCAATCCATCCATCCACCTTCCCATGATGAATGACGTCTGGGGCGTTTCCCCCGAGCTCTAAATCATCAATCAATCAAAGAAAAACCAAAACCGTTCAGTTCAAACCACTCATATCAGACGATTTCACACAATAAATAAATACAAAAATCGCATTAATTTTTTTTTTCTTTTTGCCGCTTCCAACTAAGCTAGATATTTAGAATTCGAAAAAGGCTGTGTGACTCTTCTTCGACTGATAACTATCCATTTAACCTTCCAAAAAAAAAATTATATACAACAACAAAAGCAACAAAGCAACAAAACGTAACAAATCCTTCCTTCCCCCAACCCCCAACACACTTCTTCTTTCCAGCTAACCCAGTAAAAAAAGAAAAAGAAAAAAAAACCCTGAACAAAAGGGGGGGAAAAAAGGGAAAAAATCGAAATGATTCCCTCCTCCACCTTCCATCCAGCAAACTTTGATATCGAAGCTCTCCCTCCCTCCCTCCCTACCTACCTCCTTCTAGTTTCAATCATATTCCACACTCACCCTACCTCCATCAACAAAACCCCTTTCCAGCGAAAAAGAAAAAAAGAAAGCAGGAAAACATGCAGGAGAAAAAAAACCATAACATTTAATACCGCCTTCCTTCTCCCTTTGCAGTCCCTTGCTGGAGAAACAAGGGAAACCGGAAATGGGAATCGCATGATTCAAAACGGGACCTCGTTCATAGAGCCGCGGAGCCGAACTTCAAAGTCGCAATTCTTCTTGATGTTGAGAACAGCCATAGTATGGAGGTAATCGCAAAGATACCCACCCTCAAAGAGCTTGAGGATCAGAACCCGAAAAAGCAAAAGAAAATAAAAAAGAAACCTCGCGCCATTTGCAAGCAAGCCCGCAAAACAAACAAAATCAAGCCCTAACACCCCTAGCACTGACCTCCCCCTTCTCCCCAATCTTCAGCAAGACCCTGCAGTCCGGACAGTACCACTTTGTCGTCCTCGCCGGTATGTCCGAAAGACCCACGCACTCGAGATGGAACCATTCTTGCTTGCAGTGCTGTATTTTCGGGGTTTTCTTATCAGCATCGCCAACACCAACACCCGGTAATTTCTCCTTCAACCTAAATGACCTTCTGACATCAAAAGAAGAAGAAGAAGAAGAAGCACTACTCACATCGACATTATCACACTGAATCATGGTTCCAAAGCTGACCCGATTGCAAAGACAATACCTCGGCTCATCGTCATCAATCACGTTTCCCTCGTCGTCAACCTCTACTTCGGTCGTCGTGGTCTCTTCCTTCTTGTTGTTGCTGTTTTGGTGATGACGGGTCGAAGCGGCCTTTTTCCGGGGCGCTGCCTTGCGCGTACCCACGGCGCTGTTACCGCCGCTGTTGGTGCGGCTTATGACGCCCGGAGCTGGCCTTTTACCTGCCCGCTTGCTGTGGTGTGCAGGTTTCGACCCGCCGGCGGCAGAGAAAGAAGAGGACGGGTTAGCTAAAGTTGAGGACGCGGGGTTGTTCGACGAAGAAGAAGGAACCTCTGGCGGCGCGGGCGTGTTGCGGGCGGTACTAGTGCGCCGGGGTCGGTCTGCGGCCAGAGAGGAGTGATGAGGAGGGATGGCGGGAGCAGGAGGAGGACCCGAAGGTTCTTGGCTCATGGCCTTGCCTCGTGATGCTGGACGACGGGTCACTGTAGTCGCTGCTGTTGGTGTTGTTGTTGTTGCTGTTGCTGGAGTAGAAGTTATCGGCGGCAGAACTGCTGACGGTGCATCAGGGTCAGGTTTGGGGGAGGTTAGTTCAGGGCTTGCTGTGCGGGATGTGAGTGGTTTGGGAAGTTGTAAGGTTTGACTATCTTTTTGCTGCTGCTGCTGTTGCGAGTCTTGGTTCGCAGCGCGAGGCGGGGCCTTGCGAGATTCTCTAACAGGAGGGAGGATGGGGGTAGCCGATTTCTTAGTCGGGGAGATTATGGGAAGGGGAATGGGGGTTTCTGAGGTAGGTAACTTTAAAGGTGCAATTGTAGATGTATTAGACGGGCCGGCAATGCTGCCGGCCGGAGATGTTGCCGAGGCCACCGATGCTGCCTTGGCCGTGATGGACTGGTCAAGCGCGTGCACCGGCAACGGAATCGGCGTGGTAGAGTGTAGAACCGTGGAACCAGTTGCTGCCCGTTGAGGATGCTGTACCGGCGTCTCCTGAGGAGGCAGGACCAGCGAGCTGCCTGAAGTCAACAATGGCGGCGGTACAGGCGTCTCAGTCTTGGTTCGCTTAAACTGTGGTCTTTGAGCTTGTCCGATGGCCACTTCGGGTTTCTCGGCGTCGCCCTCTGGCACCGAATCCCTCTTTCTCTTCTTGGCAGCTTTGTTTCTGCTGGCAGCCTTTGCGGCCTGGTCTTGAACCATAGGGGGAGCTGCGTCAGACATGATTGCCCTCGCCATCATCTCGAAACTCTTGGCTGACTGCTCGGCTTCTTCAGCAGCCATCTTGGCCAGCATCTCCCTCTTCAGCTTCTTGGCCTCGTTCAGCTTCATGCCCCTGTTGCTGATCGCCTTGTCATCCGACGCCAGAGCCTCCGAAGTCAGAGCGCCGGGAGGCAATCGCTTCTCCCCGGTCTCCGGGTCAATCGACGGGACAGGCATCTGCCCCTCAAAAACCATGCCTTCCTCCTCAGCTTTTGCCTTTGCCTTTTTGAATGCCTCGACACCGCGGCCCAGCGCGCTTAATTCCCTAGCAACCATGGTATCGCTTGGAGTCCAAGCGGCGTTCTTCTTCATCCGCTTCCGGAGCCTAGCCAGTTCGAACGGAGTAAGTTGACACCATGGTGCATCAGCGCTGCCCGGTACGGCATTTTCAGGCGGTGGTGCAAGCTGCGCGAGTTGTTGGCTCGTCGAGAGGTGGCCGAGCGCACCAGACGGAGGAACGGATGTTCTCGCCCTCACGGTAGATCTCCCTCCAGGCTTGGGTGGCCTCGATCCTGATGGTTTAACTACCTTGATGCGTGCGTGTGGCGCGGGAGTAACCCTACTCGACGAACCCTCATCTTCATCCTCCTCTTCCGAGCTGCTGTCGGACCCAGTTGTATAGGCGTCGTAGTTCAGCTCGTATGGTGCCAAGACTTCTCCTGGAACAGTGATTCTCGGAACGCGTGGTCTCCGAGCCTTTTCGCCATCCACTCGCAGTGTAATTTTGGGTGCCCGTGACATTTGCGGTGACTTCGCCGCAACGGGACTCTTCTGCTCCTCGGGCGGAGGGTAGTTCTCGAGCATGGTTTGCAGCTTCGCGAGGATAGTCTTGGCACGGTTGTAGTGTCGATTGACATTCTCCGTCATGCGCTGCGCCTCGGCATGGGAATAGATACGTGAGTTCATGGCATGCTGCATCGTCTCGGATATTTGCGAGCGCAGCTCGACGGGGCCGTATGGCCTCTCGCCCTGGGGCAGGCTGGGAAGCTGACCCCAGACGGTGGTGAGCTCATGCACCTTTGAGGATGCATCGATGTAGTTTTGGTCGAGTTGCCCAATAAGAGTCAAAGAGCGCATTATGTCGGCGGGGAGGTACTCGGTGAAGTCGAGGAAGTCGCTGACGGTGGCTTGTGCATCGGGATCTGCGCGGAGATCAAGGGGGTTGATGATTGACTGGACAGCCTGTTCGATCGAGGCCGAGGGCACAGGGTTTCGCGGGGAGATGGCATCGTCAATATCCGCAGCTTCGGCATCGGGGCGCCCTGGCTCCGTGCTGGCTGTGGCTACTGTTGCTGCCATGATGTCCACCTGCCGCGAAGACAGACTGTGACCCGCCTGAGGTGAGGTGTGCGCATAGAGCGCGGTCGTTGGTGGAGCTGTGTTCTCCCGTTCGGATTCGGTGTCGCGTCGAGGTGTTTTTTTAGGCTTTTTTTTTTTTTTTGGCAGTGTTGCAGCACACGCACACAGCAGTCCAGCGGGGGTGGACAAGTAAGGCTGGATCTGCAAAACTTGAGAGTTCAAAGTTTCGGTTGTGGAACGCGTTGCGATCACGACGTCAAATCCGCCGACTTTCGCGCGCGCAAGTTGCATGGGGGAAAGGGAAAGCTCCAAAAGTGGGCCCGTGCAGCCTGCGGAAACCCCCACACTATGCAGGTATTGAGCCGGAGGTTCTCTACGGCAAAGCTGCATATCTGCGCTAATTTCATACAAGTATGCCTCCATTCTTCCTTTCTCCACTTCCAAGTTCCCAGTCTTTTGGTTTTACACGCTCGAAATATTTCCTATTTCATCCATCCCTAGAGCCATCCATATCCCTTTCCGTGCCCTCGGTGAATGCACCCTTCACCGAAAGCTGAGTGAGATCCGGTCTCTGAACTTTGTATATACTATTTTCCCAACCCATACTATGTATCTAACCTGCGTGTCTTTTTAATCAATCAGTCGGTCGCCCATAACAGCCACCGGGCAGTGAGGGGAGGGGTGCTTGTCGTCAATCATCTTTCATCTTCTGTGTGTCACTGCGCCATGGGGAAATATTGAAAATCGCATCGCACAAGTAGGCAGCAACCGGGTGGGTCCCAGTCTCAAGAAGAACCGATCTTGGACTACACTAAAAAATTGAGGAAATCTCGAAAACTCGTCTGATGGTGGGGAAGACACACGTACGTGCGCGGTGCTGGTGCGGCTGTTTCGTTTGCTACCTAAAATTTAAAATTACTGGAGGCCTGTCCGTTGCTGAGGCCACCCGGGGACAACATCGACCCCTCGTCTAGCTGTCTAAACAATCAATTTGTGAACAGAAAGAATAACGAGGACAAAATGTGAATGGTAAAATCTAGATTGTAAAAAAAAAAAAAAAAAAAAAACCCCAAAATTGTTCCAATTGAAAGAAAAAAAAGAAAAAAAAGTCTTGTACAAATTGGCTCGGAGCCTCTCCTGTAAACAGAAGTAAAAAGAAGTGAAAATCCATCATGAATCATGCCCCGAAATCCGTAGAGCGAAACGAAACGCAAAGAAAACATGCAAATGCCAAAAAGTCAAAGTCCAACACTGCCATCTCTCTCTCTCTCGTCCTCTCAGCATCATGTTGTACAGTCCATTTCCAAAATTGCCCAGCCGTGGTATCCCATCCCAAAACCAAAACCCCCCAAAAAAGAAAAAAAGAAAACGAAAAAAGAACCCCAAAGAAGAGTAGAGAGAATTCGACCAAAGAAAGCACGCCGAATGAAACCCCATTTATCCAACATAATTACTCCTCTGAACCAGCTTGGCGCCATGTACCTTCTCCCCTTGCTCGGTCTCATACCAAGACTGATCGCCCACAGTCGTGAGCGAAGCATATGCCGTCAACGTCCTGCACTTTCTGTTTTTTGCTTGTCAGTCAAAACAAAATCACCTTTGCTGTTGAAGAGCGGTCGAGCTTACAGGTACCCATTAATGCTCAAAGCACCCCAAACCTCCAAATCCCCAGCGACCTCCAAAGTTCCGTTAATCTTTAACTTGCCAAAGATCTTGACTTTATCCGCACACACGGCAGCTCCGCTGATCTTTACATTGCCCATAGACTTGATTTTTCCACTGCAAACACTTTGTGTCAGCTCCTACCGAATCCCGTATTTGGAACAATAAACGTACCTGCAATTCAAGTTTCCACTGAGTGACAAATCCCCATATGCTTCGATCCTATCCCGAACAGAGAAATCCCCATTGAGCGTCACCGAAGCCATAGACTTCACCGAGCCGTCCACCTCCATCGGCCCCCGGAGGTCGATCGACTGGTCAGACTTGATGCTCTTCTTTTTCCTGATGGGCGCTCCGCCCCCCATGCTGCTTGGTGTGTTGCCAGAGGAAGAACCACCGGCCGAGGAGGGATCGTAACCCATCATCATGGGCTGGTCAAAGGTCATGATGTGCTCGTACTCGTACATTGTCTCGTCTCGAGATGTCGGAGTGGTAGGCGTTGTGGCGGTGGTGGAGGGTGTTTCCGAAGCGGTAGTTGTGGAATCAGTAGTGGTATCTGATGCCGTTGTAGGTGTTGATATAAGAGTAGATGATGACGGAGAATGAATAGCAGTGACTGTTGCTGAAGATGAAGGTGAAGAGGAAGGTGAAGATGAGCTCGATGCTGATGCCTCTGATATAGATGTAGTCTGGTCTGAGAGGACAGATGACTCGATCTTTTGCATATTCTTCTTCAGGATAGGGGAATTACACTTGAAGCTTTTCAAGTTGACAATGACTCTTGACAGCACCTGACCGGCGCGCCCGTCATAGCTTGACGCGGAATCAAGCCTTGTGCTGAAGGTGTCAAGGTGGAGATGATGCTGTATGTGTGAGGCTTGGTTGATGAGTTGCTGCGAGTCGGATTGGCCGTGAGTGAAGAGAATCATCATGGGGAGGCGAACTTCGGGAAGCTATATAGAAAGGGGAAATCTTTTGCTCACACACAAGGTGTAGAAACAGGTGTCATGAAATCCGAAGCCCAAGTGCCCAAGAAAGTCCTTGGTGAAGCTAGGACCATGCCGCAACCTGGAGCTGGAATTCTCGATACTCACCAAAACCCTTCAAAGATGAGCCGTCTTAGTTTCTGCCTATAGCATTGACAATCGGATCCACGAGAGACCCGTGCCGAAGATGGGCGATGAGTCGTCTTTTCGCTCCAGACTACCACTTTGTTCCACCAGCTCATGAGCCAGAGCTTTATCACGCGTCGCAGCCTGCCATTGAGAAAAGGGACATGTAACGTCCCTCCCTTGGATGTGGTCCCTCCCTCCAGCCCTTCCTCCATCACCACCCCCATAACTTCATACACCCCCATCTTAGCCCTGGATCCGGAGGCCAGGGGACGCCCGAAACGGAAAAGAAAGAAGGGGAGATCCCGGCCACAATTTAGGCTCGAGTGGAGAGGAGGGACACAAGGGGAGGTCAGAGACGAAGTTTGACGCCGGTAGTTCAAGGGCAGAGAGGCAGATTTCGATTTCTTTTGGAGACCAGCGCGGTTGTCTGGGCTCACACGTGAAATGTGTTAGATGTGATTGGTTAGATCGAGGGCGAGAACAAGGGGGAAGGGAAAGCGGGGCGCAGTACTTTGTCTATTTGATGTGCCCTTCTTTACTGTTTTTCTTGTTTTGCTAACACGATGTTCCCGATGCGAAATTGGAAATCAAGAAAAGAATTATCCCAAACAGAACAAGGTGCCCGCAGCCGTTTGGGGCGTGATCCGAATCCAAATATGGTTTGTTTCCTGATCCTGCTTTCTGTTTCGTCTGCATCGTCGAAGCATACCAAGAGCCAAGACAGAAGACAGGGGATGTCAGGAAACCAACCACTCAAGGGGAGGCCGCCAGCCGTGTCCCAGTCTCCCGTTCTTCGGGTGGGGAACTGTGCGTCAACGGCGCCGGATCCGGTACAAAAACGAGGCGCCGATGTATCAATTACCATTCGCCCAGCCGGCCGGTGTATGCCGCTAAAAATAAGGCGCAGCGACGAGGGCTGAAATTCCGTTTTGTCACTCGCCGGTGATGTTATTAATTCCCTCTGTCACACTCATCAAACCACGCCTTTTCTTGACACTCTTC
Organism: Cladorrhinum sp. PSN332; assembly: GCA_033297175.1. Taxonomy (NCBI): domain Eukaryota; kingdom Fungi; phylum Ascomycota; class Sordariomycetes; order Sordariales; family Podosporaceae; genus Cladorrhinum; species Cladorrhinum sp. PSN332. The sequence continues at coordinate 343,506 of MU858837.1, read as the reverse complement.
GCGATATTTGCTTCAAACGAAGAATAAGACCTCTCCGGACTCAGGCGTGCCCCTGTCAGAGACACCGAAAAGCCTTACTTTGCCCTTCATGGCAGTATTCAGCATTCAGCTGGTGTCTTGGCTCGGAGGCCATTGCCTGGTCCGTGGGTTGTGCTTCTCGGTGCCGCGAACTTGCACCTAATATTTGTTGCCCTGAATGCAAAGGAGGGTAACGACCTGATGTCATTCATGTCAACGGATGCCACCGGATATCCTATGCAAAGCAACACTCCGATGCGATGCAAGCAGCCGCTCCGCTCCCGGGTTGTACCAAGTAGACCACACACACACACAAACGCGTTTCCAACTTGTTACAGCTGCAAAATAATCGTCGATTTCAAGCCACCATTACTACCACCACACCGTTCGAATAAGCGATCGGGATGGGTGCCTGTTAATATGGATGGATGCCCGGACCATGCAAGATCCGGCGCCGCGCATGTTCAACGTCCCCAAGTCCCGTACCCGTCCACATCTCAAAACTTGCATGCCTAGCCAAAACGCCAAACGACTCCCTGCGGGTGTTGCGTCATTGCAACAGAAAAGGTAAACACCAAGAAGTACTGCCTAGGCAAGGTATCGTCATGTGATATCCCTGACGCGCAACAAACAATGACAGTACTAGTACCTAGCGTCCAGGCCACTTAGATGCTCCCTACGTATCTCAATGACAAGCCAGTCACCAGAGCAGAGATGACCCATACGGTGGCATATACCACCGCGCCGTAGGACTCAACCCCCTTGATAGCGAGAGCCGTATCCAGGTAAGTCCCCACAGCCGTAAATAACATGGCAACGGCTGTCCGGATGATGGAAACTTTGGTCCGACTGGTGAACCCCCACAGGTTCCACGCAACCGTCTGCCCGAGAGTGGCACTCGCGGGGTCAAATTCAGCGTTCTCCTGGTCCTGCTCTGTCGGCGGAGTGGCGACGAGTGGTGTGAAGATGAAGGTTCGGGCAGCTAGCCCGAACAACAGGCTAAGGACCTGGATGGTCAGATTGCCGAACAAGACGGCATCGGCAGCAGGCTTGATGGTGGGTATGCCATTAAAGTGAAGCACCAAGATGTTGGGGAGAAAGGTTCGGCTTGCCAGGAACAGTACGACGCTGTAGATGAGGCTGGAGTGGAGCGAGGTAAGCACTTGAATTCCCCTGTCAACGATGATCTCCCGGTTGGTGATGCCAGGTGCGGCTGAGTGCGCGCTTGATAGCCGGCGCAAGAGGAGGAACGGTAAGAACGTTGATACGACCTCGATGACGAGGTAGGCGCCGGCGGTCAGTGAACGAATCCCGTAAAAGACAGAGATGAGGAAGGTCTATTGATGCGCGTCAGTTTCTGGCTGCGCCCTGCCATGTGGGACGTGGATGCGAAAAGGGGAAATCCCCGGATCGCCATGCGGTGCTACACGGGGAGGCGGGCTCCGAATAGGCCAAGGTGAGGAAAGAGGGCAAAGGAGGGTAGACTAGAAGCCAACCAGAACGACTTACTGCAGGACCATGCGAGAGTAGGGCTAGGGCTGCAAGATCGTAACCATCATAGTCGAAGAACCAGCCAAGAGCTAAGCCGAGTCTGCCATGCCAGCAAGGTTAGTTGGTTGAGCTGAGGATCAGCCCTCTTCAGCCCTAAGCCGGCAACGAGGGCGAGTTGAGGGTGGAAGGGGCGGCAAAGGGTGAGGGACAAGCAAACATACAGTTTCCAAGCTGCCCTGAAGAGCTCTTCATCCTGAGAAGCAGGCTGTCTCGTAACATTAGACAGCTCGCCGTCTGTCCAGTGGTCGGCGAACGAGCGCCCGAGATAGGAGAATGCAAAGCTCAGGACGACTACCAGGGAGAAACGGGCGGGTCCGGGCAAGAAGTGGTCGCGACGACGCCTAGACACGGGGAAGAAAACGGGCTTAACGGCTTCGAGTGCCGCGTCCTCGGTGCGCCCGGCAAGTGCTGCAGCTTCACTAACGGCCTCAGCCGCCGCCTCTTTCACTCGAACCATGGCGCGCTGTATGTGTGGTGCGTGAGATGGAAATGTATGGTGGTGGTGGTGGTGGTGGTGGTGGTGGATGCACCGGATGACTGCAGAGTGCAGACGGGTAGTAGAAAAAGGTGAATGAAAATAGAGCAGGATGGAAATTTTGTGTGTGTATGTGTATGGATGTGGATGTGGGTGTGGATGTGTGCAACAAACGCGATCTCAAAATCTTGAGCTTGAAATAGCGTCAGGTGGCGTGAGATGTGAGTGAGAGCGGGGCTATGAATTGGGTCTCAATTGAAAAACTTCGGAAAGGACGATGCGACGCGATCAAGACCAAGTGCAAAGTGACAAGTGACACGCGTCTGAATTGAGCTTCGAGAAGCTTGTTGAGGGGAGCTTAGTGCTTGAACTGCCAGGAAGGTTAGGCGTTGTGGAGAGAATGGAGACAGCTGGTGGATTCAGTGACGTCTTTACTTTCAAGGTTCTTATCCCTCCCATCTTTTTACCCACTGATTCTTCCCCTCTCAAACACTCTGCCGCTAACCCCGCGCTTTCCCGTCAGGTCCAACATGCGACAAGACAGGCAGTTGCCTGCTGATATTGTCCTTTGCTGCCCAATCACCTCATCGGCTGTGGTAAACACCATTCATCTTCAGCATCCAAATATTTGAAAATAGATGCACTTTTTTTTACCTAACCGTTGACATTTGATGGCCGAGTCATTATCCAATACTTTTTGAATATGATTCATCATCTTACCATACCTATTTAATCTGTCGTCCATGGGCTCCATGACTGGCAAAGTCCTCCTCTTTGAAGAGAGCGACTGGCTGGGACGGATAGACAGCAAACTCTTGGTCAAGAAGCTAATTCGATTCAAAAGAGTTCTCAATGATTCGGTTAATTTCATTGAATTTCTTTTTTCTTCATTTCGCGCCGAGCTTTGGCTCCATACGTACACAATTGAGTACCCATTCCGGTGATAAATCACAACCCCGTTTTGCCTCATGATATACCATCGCTAGCTAATTTCGCTCGAGGCATTCGCTCAACGCTCGCACACGATCCTCACTTTAACCTCGTGGAGCTGGTCGGCTTCCCGATTCTCAGTGTCCCAGAAAACAATCGACGCCTCCACTCTTCGGTGCTAAGGTTCGTCGGCGGAGCGACCTCATTCACATGTTTAAACAAATATAGGTATACAAAAAGAAAGAGAGAAAAAAGTAACACCAATCCTTCGTCAATATCATAAAAAATTGTTCCTAGACGTCAATGGCTGCCGCAAAAAGCACAGCAATCGAGCCTACTATTCCTCCATCCTTCCGAAGACGCCGTCGTCATCCTCATCGCTCCGTGCGCGGGAGCGCATATCGTCGTCGTCTCCCATGACGCTTTCGGCCTCCTCCATCTTCACGTCTACCCGGCGATGGTCACCACGAATGTTGCTCTCGATCGCCCTGCTAGGATAGCTACCGATAAAGCTTGAGGGGCCCAGTATGGTCCCGTCAAGGAATCGCGCAGGAAGAGGGGGTACTGGGGGAGCATCTGCCGGAAGATGAACTGTGCGTGCGGCTCCGTTGTTACCAAAACTGCAATTCAGCAACGCGGCAGCAAGTTCACTATCGTCCTGTCCAGTTGCATTCCTGCCAGACGATGTTGGTCTATGGTCATGGCTGCCCTGGCGGAAGTGACCAAAACTAGACACTGATGGAATGCTACCAGCAGCTGCCAGCGAGTTCGCAAAAGGTGCGGATTGGTATGACCTGGAAAAGCCACTACCGTTGCTGTGCCTCTTGTTGAAGCTCCTGTATGACGCGTTGGTGAGACCTACGGGATCCAAGTGTGGTGGAGGAGTGGTATCGGCCGAGCTCCGATCCTGTTGTTCCGAGTACCCGCTCGCCGCAGGGGATGCCGAGCCTTGCTCACTATTGAAGTCTCGGGCCGAGTCGGGAGGGGTGGTTCCGGCGTTCTGGTTCATTTGCACGAGCACCGAAGCTGCCTCCAAGAGCTGCACTTGTTGATGCTTGGAAATCAGGAGCTTGGATGTATAGTTCCATTCGGGAGTGTGCTCCCACCTGAGGGACAAAAAAAGTCAACACAAGTTTTTTCAAGCTGGGCATTCGAGGATCCACGGCCGGCTAGGGGGTTCCAGCTGCTCCGCACACAGGGACAATGTGGTGGAGGGTATGGAAAGGAAAATGGGCACAAACAAATGCTTAGTCAAGCAGCTGCTATGCTTGTATCCCTTCCCGCACGTATCGCACTTGAGTTCTGGGCGATTGCTCTTGCGACCACCTTCCTTGACAAGTGGCTGGCCATCGCTGGCTCTTCTGACGTGCGCTTTCTGGAAGGCCGAGTCCGCTTCATCCCCCGACATTTCCATGACATCGTCATCAATTGCACTTTCGCTCTCTTGAAGATTGCTTGTTCCAGCGCCGGCCCCGACGAAACGGCGAGTTGGCAGGCTGGCCGGTGGCGATGGTAGGCTACCGGTAATGACCGATCGTGAGAGACCGTTTTTGGATAGGGTATTGCGGCGGGCGGCGATGGGGAGCGGCATCGTCATCTCGCCGGATTCTGTGAGGGCAGCAGCAACAGCTGCGACATTGGCACCTGTGTTCGTCATACTCTTCCTGCGAGTAATGCGATGGGCTCCATTGAGGGCACTTCCGATGACCGAGTGGGAGTGGTTACGGGAGTGGGATTGTCGGCTAAGGGAGAGACCCCCCGGAACGGACGTCGAGGACGACATGGAGGGTCGGTGGCTCTGACTCAGGGGTCGCGACGTCTGTTGAATTTCCTGGAGAGAGGGAATGGGCAAGTGGTCAGCAACACGTTTTGTTCCAGCCAATCTTGTGTTTGAAATTCTGAAGTTGGGTGGGAGCCGAGCTGGCTTGCAACGTGGTGGGCAACGGGACGGGTGGTGTGAAGTTCTACCTTGGAAGAGGCCATTGCTCAAGTGGTGCAGTAATCCACCTTGCTGCACAGCTCTTGCAATCAACTCTATATCCAAATGCTGAATTGCCAAAATGTAAAGATCGAAAGGCGCGCGGCGTGCGTTTGGTAGGGTCGGGCCGGGTCGGGCGGTGGTGTCGAGAGGCAAAAGTTGGAGGTTCGTCAGGAGTTTGGGATGGTAAGGTCAAGTTGAAGAGTGTCGAAGCGCGGGGAGCAATAATAATCTCGGGCGCAGCTAGGGTATGGACCGGGATGTGGTGGGTGACTCCATTCAGCCAGTCAAGTTTCTGTCCACGCAGCTTTGAATCTTTTTGGAGAACAAAAAAAAAGTTCGGCAGCGATTGGGAATTTTGAACAGGCGCTTGAAAAAAAAAATATGCGAGCAAGAATATGAGTGGCTGTGCTTGCCGTCGCGGCGTAGAATGAAAGAGAGAATTATGGACCAGGCAGGAGGAATGGCCCAGGTGGTGCCCAGGTGGATGGGTTTAGAAAGTCGACGATTGTTGGAACAGGCGGGCGGCGCGTGATGGCATGGGGCGACGAGCTTGGAGCATGGGACGAAACAAGGCGATAACTTTTTTTGGAAAAAAAAAAAATATGGCTAATTCCACCAAAAAAGGGGGACACTTTTGAGAAGAACAGGCGCCGCTGACTGGTAACTTGGACGCCGAGTTCGTTAGATGCAATGGTGGGAAGCTAAAAGCCAGCAATTGCGAACATGACCTGCACAGAAAGCATGCCGGGACAAGGGGGGTACGTGGCCCACAAAGACTCCGGGCTGCCCTGACTTGTACCCCCTTGGTGGGCTCCATGCCCCCCTCCGCCCTGTGCCTCTCCCTGAGATCAGGTACCTGACTTGTCCCGTGCCCAAAAGGACACATTCGAGTCTCGCCAGCCAGCCAGCATTGCAATGCAGCAATATCTACCTTGCCGAAAGCAGCAGCAGCGCGTGTCTGAGAAGGCGTTTTTAGTGGTTGAAATGGTAATGCGCAGACAGACAGCACCGTGTGTGGTTTGATATTAAAACTGGCAGACCCTCCCCAGACCAACGTCGAGCGAGAAAAGGGGAATTCCCAGTTTACTTAGTCGGTTATCAAAACGTCAAATTACAAATATTCCCCATCTCCCTTTTTTGTCCCAAAATTGAAAAATGCCAAAAATATCAAAACACGATGTCCATCATTTCCCGGACATCGCATTGAAGAGAGCCTTCCATCTCCTGCCGGCGGCCTATTGAGGTGGTTTTCCAGGTTGCCGAGCTCGGCCTCGTTCGCCATCCCGTCCGTCTTCACACCACCTCACTTCTCTTGCTGCAGCTCTTCCCAATTCTTTGCCTCGGTGGTCGCAGCAGGCCAGCCGTGTGACCTCTCTTTTCACAAAATGCCTAGATTATCACAATTGTCGAGACAAAGCAGCCCACCCGGGCTGTCCCAGGTCACGAGTCCTGGGCAACTGCGAAAGGTGTAAGACTGAAACGGTCTCCACAATGACTCAATAATCAACTAACCAGCATAATCTCCCTCTTGCTAGATTTCGACAACAGATGGAAGTCGTGCAATCACCAACATTCCGTGATTCCGTGTGGTGATACTCTCCCACGAGTGAGGGGGAGCTCCAAAAGCTCTCTCTCAGCACAACGCACACCGATGCAATCTGCATGGGATTAATTATCCAACAACCTTTTGGGGAAGTGTGATGGCTTGCTTGATACCCGCATCTCGCTACCCCGCCTTGAAGCTGTCGTGTTCCCCATCCGGGATCGCCATCTTCCTAGCTTGCCAGCCATCGCCAGGAGGGGCCGGATGGAGTCTCTTGTGGAGTCGACGTTTATCTTGTCATTGAGTCTCGACCGACCGACAAGAATTGATAATGAAGCAATTCTCATTGACCGACTTTGCATAAGTCCTCCTGTCTCTCTGGAGTTTTCACAAAACTCGGGGCGTGCTGGACGCCCCCAGAACGGAGAGGATCGGGAAATCGAAAGAAAAAAAGAGCCAAAGCTTGGGGCAGTTGCTTGTTGTCTTTGTGCTTATCGGCATCCATGCTCGCACCCAACTCTCGTCGCAACTCCAACCCCAAAGTCACTGGACGCACTGTGCACAACTCGCACACTGTCGTCCGTCACTAAAGACACACCTATCTAACCACTCCCCTCCCCCTCCGCCTTTCTGAGGAGCCCGTCGGATCCCAGTTCATGCAGGACGGCCAACTGGCCGCCCAGGACCTGGAAACCCTTGCCTCGACGTGCATATTCGAGCCCCTCATCTCAATCACCAGCAGCAGCTTTTGTGAACTTTGCAACAAAAGTTGAAGCCGAGATATTCGTAGACAATATCGAATTAGCAGCATCCAACTCTCTCTCAAGCGAAAGAAAGGTATATCTGCAAACAAAGTCACGAACCATCAATTGGATCCTCGGACCCTGCACCAACGACCCTTTCGGCTTCCAAAAAATCTGATTCCAAACAAACTGGTTTGAGAAAAAAAAAAAGAATTAGAGGTTGTTGAGTTTGGCACGCGAATGTTCACAGCCTGCAGGACCTGGCCCAGGCGAGAAGACAATGGTGTCGGAGGAGCACGCAAACCCACCCCCCCTCTCTCCTTCTCACGGCCTCACCCGATTCGGTGCCTTTTCCTTTTGAACAAGCTCGATTCGTCAAACGGGAGACTGGGAGACCGGGAGAGAACCCACTCTTTCCTCTCTATCTCTCTTGGAGCCAATCGTCGAGATCACCAGATCAAAATCATTTCAAAGGGGTACTTACATAAAATCATGCTGCCCAAGTGGTCGGTGCCTCAATCAATCAATCCCCCTCCCACCCAAGACTTTTCTTCCGCACGAAACCCCACTACCTACACTAATAATATGGGGCTCTTATGCCGCTTCAATCTTTCCAGCACCTCAGTTTGGATCGGGATCGGGATTCTCAGCGGTGCCAAGCTAAGATCTTAATAACCGGTGGATTTGCTTAGTTGTGTTTTGCTGACACTTTTTTCTTTCTCGAAAGTAGAAGAACAATAAAAAAAAAAAGGTCTTGAGAAAACGGCACGGAAGCTCCCAGTTCTGTGGTTTATACCGTGCTACCGCACAGAACACAAGTCACAGAAACGTGGCTGCTGGCCCAACGGAGACAGGCAGAGAGCTCTTTGTCATTGATTGAAGTTCTCATAGGGCACTCCAATAATGTTGTCGTTCTTTGTGATTTGCATTTCGGTAAGCTGCACATGCACATCGAGTCCAATCCAATTGACAGCCCGACGGATAGACGGATCACTTTCTGGTGTAAGTTTTCAACTAAAACAAGGCTATCAAACTTGCATCACCGCGGTTTCGTGTGTTGTCGTTGTGATGTTTCAAAACCCAACCTCTTCTAACCCCAGTTTATTATATTATGCCACGAATTATGCCCAACACAAGCAAAGCCAGTGCATGTTCATGTCGGAGCATGACGCCTATATTGGGACCATCTCCATCCAAAATTCTAGAATCCGAGTCGATGGCAAGGGGCAAGGGGCAAGGCACCAAGCGCTGAGGTAAGACAAGGGCAGGATTGCTTTTCACAGTCATATCCCCATTTCATCCCAATGACACTCTGCTTGGGTGCCCTAGCACCCTAGATGCTATACTCCATTTCGAACGTAAGGCGTCGATGTAGCATCGTGGGGAGGCGGTGGCGGCGGCGGCGTATTGGATGCAGCAGTAAAAAAGAGAAAAAAAGAGAAGCAAAAAAGGTTATCCATAATAGTGTATACTAAAATCTAATTCGATGATAATGTGCGTCGTGCATTCCCGTGAGCCCCGAGCCCTGCGCAAGTACAGTGTATAGTGTAATTATGTAGTGTATACTAGAATCCCAGGGAAAGCTCAGATGACGATGACGTTGTGATAAATGGGTCCCCTCTCTTCTTCTCGACCAAGGAATCTGGGCTGTCATCAGGTACGGAGTACACCCGGAAAACAGGAAAAGTTTTTGAGCAATTGCCAGAAGAAGAAGAAAAAATCATTATTTGCGATTCACGGTGTATATACATATTCGTACAGAAAACCTGTTTTCATGAAAGGCTAGATAATTAATATCTGCCATAGAAAGAAAGATATATCCGAGAAAGAAAATCGACCATCAATTCTTCTGGTGAATCCCTGATTGATGAATGTGGACACCCCCCCCCCCCTTGTTCCCGAAGCTCCCGCCCGTCGTTGATGATGAGCCGGATTTGCACATCCGGAAACGAACGAATGATCAATTCATCAGACAAACCTTATTGCTCGCTGCACGCCGAGTGACAGGCAGGCAGGCAGGGGGTGGGTGTTTTTTTCTCCAACATTTTGAATGCTTTTCTTTTTTGTGGACATCAGATCGCCGATCGGGTGAGCAGCCGAGAAAAAAAAAATAGGTGTGATGTGATGTGCCACTGTGCCCAACAAATCGAAAAAGGAAGAAAAAACCTAGGGATTGCCCTAAGGATGGGAAAGTGAGGAAGGGAAGGGAAGGGAAGGGAACCGGTCGATCAGCCGCTTTCTTTTTTTCTTTCTCCGTCTTTCCCGTCTTCCGTCTTCCGTGTTTTTCTCCACAGGTACATGCACATACAGCTGGCCCTTTTGGGGAATGGGAAAAGATCAACAGAGACAAACAAAATAGGGCTGGGGAAAACAGCAGAGGGAAGATGATCTGCGGTATAAAAAAAAACTAAAAAACTACATGCCATCCCAGCCCTTCCAAAACAGTAAATGCGAAGTCATCTGGTTTCTTGCTGACGGACTCTCCGTCGGTCTGAGGATTACTATTTACACTCTACCTTTCACCTGCTGTAAAAAATTTACTTGAATAGGAGAAATAATTCCGTCCGCACATTTTGTCGTCAGAAATTGGTACGGTTTTCAATATTCGGGGTGAAAAAGATGAGCCACATTCACGAACTAGGTGAGGCTTATACAATGATGAAATGCCAAACTATTGAATTGTAAAATCTTTGCCACTCATCATGATATTTCCAACCACAAATCGTCGATGTGGCGTCCAATATTCACCTGAGCCTTGCTTCGGAGAAGCACCTTTGACATTCATCAGCTTTGAACGGCCTCACCGGCGGTGGTCCTTTTGTAAATAGCTCAGATCAGATGACTGGGTCAGGACACTGGCGGGAACAAGGCATGGTACCTGCAGCTAGGCAACAAGAGTTTAAAAAAAAAAAAAAAAAAAAAAAAAGCCACAAGATCATGTCACACGTGAAGAAGAGGGTTTGAGCGATTTCAGGTTCCCAACCTGGTGGTACCATGAGGGGTAAACTTGGTGAATTATCTTGGCATGGGGCGGGCAACTTACAACAATGAGTGATGGTATGTGATAAGAGGCTTTTGTAAGTGGGATTGATAAGGAACTGCAGTTCAAGGTCGCAAGTCGTATCATGAGAAAAAAGGATTTGTTTGGTACTCTCAAGATTAAACTAGTTTCCAAAGTTCAATTGCAATTTTCTATCCATCCTTTTTCTGGTCTCGTTCTCCAACTCGTTCAAACTCAAAATCAGTCATGTCCTCTGAAGCCTTTCGCAGAGTGGGCCGCGGCGGTGCGGGGAACTTCTTCAGCAAGAAGGAGGTCGAGGAGGTGGAAAAGGCTGCTGATGCGGCGGCCGCTGGTGTATGATTTCCTTTTTTGCTCACTGAGGTCACCACTAGGTACTTGCTTACCCTTCTCATCCAGGACATCGAAGCACAAAATCCACCTGCCGCCCCTCTAGACAACACCACCACCACTACCACTACCGCCCAGCCAGCCCCCTACTCCCGAGGAGGCCGCGGCGGCGCCGGCAACTTTTACGACGCAGCTTCGACGGCCGCCTCCGCGCAACAAGAGCGGGATGAAGCTGAGCGCACCAAAGCCGCAGTAGCAGCCAGTATCGCTGCGAAAGTCAAGAGTAATGTGGGTGGGGGTTTTGGTGGTGGAAGAGGTGGGGCGGGGAACTGGATGGCCAAGCATGAGATGACTGAGCAGGAGAAAGAGGAGGAGGAGCAAAAGAAGGTTGTTCTGGAGGATCTGGAGATGAGAGTTCTGAAGGAGGTCGAAGAGAGCTTGGCGCCGCCCAAGGGGGTTTATACCAGGCCAGGGGCGGAGAACAAGAAGGATGAGGAGGCGTGATGAGATTTGGTGGTTTTTTTTTTTTCTTTTTCTGTCGTTTCCTCGAGCGATTCCGGACTGCATTTACAGTATTTCTGTGGTTCATCTATGTAGCTACCTATCTTCCATAATCAATTCATTTTTACGCCCATTCAAAAATATCGAACATGACCTTTCCAACCCATCTTGAAGCATGTGAACATTCTCATACCATACCAAAATCGTAAAATACACACACCACTTCTTGCATACCCGTTACCCCCCTTTATATGCATAATTTCTCCCCGCCAATCGCCATACCGTAACTTACACCTCCGGCTCGACAGCGGCAAATCCCGACCCACCTTTTACATCTGCCGTAAACCGCTCCAAAAAAAAAGTTGGCCATCGTCACCACCACCACCACCACCACCACAAACCCCCCAGATCCTCACACAAAAAAATGGCATCAGCACTCGCAATCGGCGCCGGCGCAGCAGTCGCCGCCTTCCTCGGCCGCGCGGGTCTAGTAGCCTGGCGTCGCTCCCGCGGCGGCGGCGGCGCCCTCGGTCAAGCATTCTACAAGGGCGGCTTCGAGCCGCGCATGACCAAGAAGGAGGCTTCCCTCATTTTGTCTCTCAGGTATTGTTTTCTCTCTCCTAATCCTCCTCCCTCGGCCCATGCTGATAGAGTCTTGTTTTGTTTTCGCGTGATGCGTCCAGCGAAAGCAGCATAAGCCGCGACAAGATCCGCAAAGCCCACCGCACCGTCATGCTCCTCAACCACCCCGACCGCGGCGGGAGCCCCTACCTGGCCACAAAAATCAACGAGGCAAAGGAGTTTTTGGAAAAGAGTGCTCCTTCATGAAAAAAAATAACATCTACCTGCTTTTCCACTCTCAACTCTCACAACAACAATCCTTTTACTCTTCAAAACAAAACAAAACAAAAAACTACTTGTAACACAACAACCAAATTTTTTTGGCAATTCATGGCATTGGCGTTCACGGGAAATGGAGGCTGGTTTAGGAAATTCACGCAGTAGATGGGATCGGTAGATGGATGGGGTGGGCTTGGTCACATCTCAGAGGGAGGGCGAGATCATTATGGCCGTTGTGTAGGATGGTGGAATGTGTATTTTGTATACCAAACGAAGAGATGGGCTGTTCATACGGGTGGGTGTATGGTGGCCAATCGGCCTTGGCCTATAAAAGATAATTGCTACCAAAAGCAACTGTAGCATAAAACTGGTTCGGACTCTCCTCTAAAAAAAATAAACAAAAATCATTCACGAAAGCAAAGAAAGCAACACACACACACACACACACACACACACACACAACGGTAAGAATCAGGGCAACAGATATATGTATGTACCAAAAAAGCACTTTCGCTACGGTGCAGTATCTATGTAGAATGCTGCCCACGCTCAAACGCTATCATATCCATCCCCCCCCCCCCCCCCTTTTTTTTTTTTTTTTAGTAAAGCATTCTACGATGGCCATAGTAACTCCCAAAAGAAAAAGGAACAAAAGGCCAGCCGAGGAGATACGAAGAAAAAGAAGGTAAAAAAAGGTATAAAAAAAATTTAAAAAAAAAGATGACTTTCAGTCCTTGAGAGTGTCACCGCTCCACTCAGAATCATTATCCCATTCCTCCTCCTCATCCTCCTCCTCCACCACTATCCCCACCGCATCCTCATCATTTTTGCCAAAGCACTCGAGGCTGGGGATCTCGCAAGTAATCATGTCTCGCGTGCTCATGTAATAGAAAGCTCAAAAAAAACCATTATCGATTTTCTCAATAACAGGAATATTAACAACGTAGTCATCCTCAACGTCACTGAAAAAAATGTCATCTTCATCCATATCCGCCCAGTGGCCCGAGGTTGGGGGTCTCGTGCTTGTGTCACAGAGAGCTCCAGGAACAGGAAGATTGACAACGCAGTGATCCTGAACGTCACTGAAAAAAAAGTCGTCCTCATCCATATCCGCCCAGTGGCCCGAGGTCGGGGGTCTCGTGCTCATGTCAGAGAGAGGTGCGCAATTTTCCTCCTCAGTTTTCTCATCTGTTTGAGCTCGTTCCGCTGCTTCACGCTGATTTTTCTTTGCTCGCTCCCTGTCTCTTTTCTTCCCGTTCCACCTTTTTCTGCGCTTTCGGGTCTGAGTTTTGGGTTCCTCCTCCTCAGTTTCATCCTCCTAGTTCCACCCCTGAGCGGGCCGGACAGGCTCACCACCATCCGAATCCTCTCCACCGCTGGTCCAGCCTTCCTTTTCCTTGAACTCATTGACGGGAATATACCCCTTAGGCTGCCCAGTCAAAGCGCTCTCAAGGCTCATGGCGCGCTTCTTGACAGCCAGCCCCAACATGGCGCGCAAAGTGTATACCGCATCATTACCCGCATTGTGTAGGTGGTGGGAAGGAATTTCTAGGTATCTCAGAACACTCTCGAGGCTTCCCGTGTCATTGGTGCGCAGCGCGTACTTGTGCAAGTCCTTGGTGTCAAGTATATCAGTGACATTGTTGGCAGCATAAATGTTGTAGCCAGCAGTCTGGAGATACTTAATATCAGCAGAAGCATCGTGGAAGACGAGAACGACCGGACGAGGCTCAGTGTTGAGGCCTGCGGGACCGAAGGCTGCATTGTCGATGATCTCTTCAACGACAGTGGGAATATCCCCCAATCTCATGACCTCAGTATTCCTGTATAATCTAGTCAGTGTGTGGGTTTCCAACGAAGCATCAAGAAAAAAGTACGTACCCAAAGGAAAACTGGTCAGCACAGCCCCGGACGTATCTGGAGTTCACAGCCCAGATGTTTTCCTCTATCCGAATATGACGGGCGTCGATGAGCGAGAACCAGTTTTGCCCATTCACGCCCGGAGCAACCCCCTCAAGTTTGGTCGTGTCCAGAACCGAGATGCCAACTTCGGTGATCAAATCTTGATTAAACTCATAGGCTTCGACGTCGATGCACACGAACAAAACCGAAAGCTCCGGCTTTGCGACCACAGGCTGGCCAAGGTTCAGCATCTTGGGCGTCGTCCCATCAACACGCTCGCTGGCCTTCTCGCGGAGACCAAGGTAGCGCTGGGCACGCTTCAGAGCCTTGCCCCACTCTCTATGTGCTTTTGTGCGCTTGTAATGCGATCTCTCGGACTTCTTGGTCTTGGATGCTGCCTTGGAGATCATCTGAAAAATCTCAAGGAGAGTCTCACGGCCGTAGTTAGTGGCATTGCTCAGGTCATCCTCGTCCTTGGGATCCGGGATTTTATCATGCAGCTCGTTGAAGTGTGTGGCCGAAGACGAACGACTCAGAAAGCGTGGGCGAGGGCCGCCCCCCACGCCAAATCTGAGCTTGAACTTTCCCTCGTTCTTGTTAGAAGGGATTGTAAAGTTGATCTCGAGCTTAGCGTTCACCACATCGAGTAGATGTTGAAATTGATAGGTAGGCACAAACAAGACGGGCGGGTGATCGCCCATCTGCTTCGGCTGGTGGAGGTAGTAGCTGTTTCAAAATCAGTAACCAAACTCGTATATTTCAAATGCAAAAGAGAAAGAACTTACAGGTCCCAGACTCTGTTGTGGTGAAGAGCTTCCAGAGTGAAGAGAGGGGCGGCCTGGATACAAACCCACAACTTTAGATACCTTCGATTATAAGAGATTGGCTGGCTGACTTACCCTCTCGCCATTCATCTTGCCAGCATACATGTCGGTGTAATTCTGGACGAGCTTCCATGGGACGAATGTCTGGGTCTCGGGTGCTACCTGGCCGAGCTCAAATCCCGTCTCCTCCCATCGGAGCCCCTCCTGCTCCAGTTGATCAGGATTCCGCATAATGTCAGGAACGTCAGCAGCAAGCCGGCGAGCCTTATTCGGCCTAATGGGGCGGTCGAAGTCGTTAGACACGCGTGTAGCGTTCCTAAAGTTGCGCGCAGTCGGGATCAGGCCACCCGTCTCGTCATCTGAGTCGACCTCGAGGGGCGCGTCATCATCTAGCTCGTTGGGGTCGATGCTGCGCCAGCCAGAAGGATCGAAACCTTCAAACATAGCAGGATCGCCGCCGGAGAGGGCGATAATCCTGCGCAGGAACTCGGCGTCCTCCTCACGCTCACGCTCGAGGTCGACAGGACTGGCAGAATTTGTCTGATCCATACTGGACAAATCTTTGGTTTTGAGTGTTACCTATGCTGAGCAGTCAGCAAGTTGTTCTGAATAGATACGATGTGAGGGTAGAATCGTGAAATCAGAGCGTGGTTATGGTTATAGATGAATCGGGAGAGAAGAGAGAAACAAGTACCTGAAATTGCTCCGATGACTCAAAATCCGATATCCCTCAAGATATCGGATGCGGGATGGAAGAAGGACAACGAGAACCGGAAAGTGCCAACACACAAAATATTGTGTTGCAGGACGAGAGAATGGGTGCTGATCCGGGAGACGTTGACTCGAAAGAAGCCCAGGCCTCAAGGTTGTTGCTCGGGAGAAAAATCCGGGTCCTGCAAATCAGCAGCGGAGTTTGTAAGGCAACCGCAGCTCGCCCAAATTGGCAGCTCGACGAAGTTTGAAATGATTCAAGTTCAAAGTTACCTGCCGGTGGCAGGTCTGCAGTGATTTCAGTTTGGAGCAAACGGAAAGTGCGGGAGCGAGCGGCTGCCGTAGGTGGTAGTTAAAAGGAGGCAGGAGCAAACACCCAGCAATGGCTGATTTGTTCAGATGAGAAAAAAACCTGGAAGGCACAAAAAGTTTGTCGCCTTGGGGTTGACGCTGCGGGCGAATCAAATTCAAACCACTCTTTCGATCGCTGCAATCATTGCAGTATGACTCAGAATTTTGAAATGTCCGGATTTTTGGCAGCGGAATATATCTTTTTGTTGTTTACTTGAGTGTTGCACGATGCAAGTAAACAATCATTGCGGGGTTGTCAGTCGAGGAGTGTTTTTCGATGTTGGGATGAAGGGACTCAATTGAGGACATTGTGGGGCTCAACCATGAATCTACGCCCAAGACTTCAGAACTCATTTTTCATTCTTACTGACAATTGATCCGATGAAATGGTTTACGAGAATTAGGAGAATCCAACCGCGTGCCTGTAGAAACTGGGCACCAACAGGTCGGTGCCTGAGAGCGTCATAATCATGGGCAAGGCTGCCTGTCAGCCTGTCATAAATACATATGAACAACAAGCCCTCATACAAGTACATAATCATCACAGTATGCCCCTAGTAACGAGATTTGTAACCTTTCAATTGATTTCCCACCAAACTCAACCCTTGTTCACTCCCAATAACCCCCCAACGCCACAAGCAAAGCTGATATTCTTACATGCCTCGGTCTCCAACGGCCACCATATCATTTCACAAACTAGACCACTCGTTAGTCAATGACATACCACATGGACGGGAGTTTACTCACAGCTTTGGCACCCTCCTCCGTAACATCCGACATTTCGGATTCTTCCATTGTGACCAGCCCAAGCTGCCCCGCAATGATGTACTTGAACCACATCTCCCTTCGATCACCATTGAGCTCTCCACTCAGTAGGCTCTTCTTCAGGGCTCTCAAGAACTTGTTGAACAGCAGCGGAAGATCAAGCCCAATAAGCTCCTCCCGCAACACCCTGAGGTTCTCGGCCGCCCGAGGATAAAACACGTCAGCAAAGCTGTCTGTAACGAGCTTCCGAATGATGTCTCCCATCTGCTTGACAGCCTTCTCGACTGTCTCGTCATCTTCTGCAGTCGCGAGGGCCTGCTTGAACTCTGGAATGGAATTCTCTGGCGAGATAACGGTGCGCTTGGTCTCGCCAAGGATCGCGTCGATATCGAGACCGGAGAGTGGCTTGACCGCCTCCTTCTTGTAACGGCCTTTGGCTTTCTCAGGAACTATTTTCGCAAGTAAGTCAGCATAAGATCAAAAACAACGGAATTGAGGGGAAATGCGTGCCTTTCTTGAGTTCAGCAGCATCAATAAGTGCTTCGATCTCAGGCTTTGCCTTTTTGATCAGCTTCTCGGGAGGTTTCGAGAAACGCATTAAAATCTCGGCCGGAGGTCCAATAGCTGCATCCGGATCTACGGCGCGAGTCCGGATAGCCTGGTTTATTCGATGAATGACGGGATTATATACTTCATCAATGGGTGCATAATCCACCGGGTTTCTATTATCAGGTCAGCAAGCATATACGGTATATCGCGTCGATGCAATGAGCAGCATACCCATCCTCATCCACATCAAACCCAGACATGTCCATGGCGTCAACAAAGTCGCTCATCGCCTCCTTCAGATCGTCATTAGGAAGGAGTCGGTGCTCCTTGAGCACACTGCCACTAACAGTGAGCACCTTGTCCAAGGGGGGAAATTGATAACTCCGCACGTCCTCTGCAAAAGGCAATGGGACATCATATAGACACTCAAACTCATCCTCGATGCCAGGGTTGGGCTTGAGTAGCAATATCTGTACCTGAGCACCATCTTTCTGGACATATCTCGCAACCGCATATGACTCAAGCTCATGCAGGGCGTGAATGAGTGCTGAAAGGCCTATCTCTGATTGCTCATCAAATTTCTTGGCAGCAATCAGCCCAGTTTCGCCCATATTGAGGAATGGAGTATAGCTGTCAAACGGAATGAAGCCGATGATGGTGAAGCTCTTGGTCGTCTCGTATTTGGTGATTGACATATCGGATTCGCTAAACGGAACCACGGTGCGGCCGTATTGGTAACCCTTTGCGAGTTCCTCAAAGGGGACGTCCAGTTTACCACCCGGAGCATCAGGGTCATTAACCTTGTATGTTCGCATGTGCTTGACACCCGAGAACTCTGTGCCGACCATTTCAACATCTTCGTCATCCAAGGCCTGAGATTGAGTAAAACCGCGGTCTGGGTTGATGACGACAGTTGTTGCCGAGGGTGGCGTGGCTCGTTTAGTTTTGAAGTATCGTTCGACGTTGATGCTGATGGCACTCTCATATTTGCTGGGATCTCCGAGAGTAAGGGGGCCATCATAGGCTTTGAATGGCCGGACGGTCTTGAGCCGAGGAACGACCAGCTCCTCTACAGCTTGTTGCATGGTACCATAGACTCCATTTTCGCAAGCCTCGACCAGCTTTTGAAGCGTTTCCTCATTTTGACGCTGATAGACGTCAGTATTTAAGGACTTAGATAACTGCTCCAATTTAAAGATTGGCTCACCTTTGCTCGAGACTTGTCTTCCTCCTTGAAGCCGTACTCCGGGTCGTCAAAGTCCACGCCAATAACCACGAGCTCAATGTTGCTTTCGTTGAGCTTTTCGGCCACCTCAGTGACGGAATCGTCGTCAATGGGAGATTCGCCGTTCGTCACAAGGATGATCCTCCGTTTGTACTTGAGTTTCTTGGTGAACTCCCCAATCATGGTCATGGCAACCACAATGGCCGAAATTGCATCGCCAGAATACGCCTCGCATGGTTTGACCTTGGGTCGAAGCTCCCTGAGTTCTGTCATGGTCATGGGACCAATCTCCTGGAGAATCGAGATGTTGTGATATCCCTCCAGACCTTGCTCATCTTGCATGTTGTTAGTCTCATCGGTGTTGAAACCAACGAATCCGAGGGTCCATGTTTTTCTGCTGGCGGCGACGGTGGTTGATATCTTGTCCCAAACATAGCGCATCCCAAAGTCGAGATCGGATTCGTCGCGACCGTTGTGACAATCGCCCATCGACGCGCCAAAGTCCACAATGTAGACGGTTGCCTCTTTGTCGGCCATTCTGGTTTTGGAAGATGAATTGACCGTACTGAAGTGAGGAATACGGGTTACAGACTTGACCAGAGATTCAAGAGTTTATGAGAGCATCTGTAAATTGATGGTTTCCAGGCAGCATTGTCAAAAGGACCCGCGTTTGGTTGATTATGGGGATTGCTGCCTGGCGCGTGTGCACATGTTCTCGCGACGCAGTAATTTGACCCCTGTATTGTCCAGAACCCCACACTCCCCACACTGACCAGCAGGGTTCTCCAAAGCCAACATCGCACCTGGGCTTCCGAAGATCGACTCCAAGAGAAAGACAAAAGAAAATGATGAAATTTCCACTGTATTTCATGCTCAGCATTGAGCTTTGTGGCTGTCATGCATTGTATACTAAGCTTACCTACCAAGTACTCATCCTCGATCTCATCCTCCTCCTCTCGCCGTTCCTTCCATGATACCCAGTGTTCTCACCTACATCTTGTGTCACGGCCCGTGGTGCCGCGGGCTCGAAACATCATCCAAAGAACGAATGAATAAAGAAAGAAAAGGTTCGACCACTTGCGGGCCTTCCACGTTAGGTACCTTCCAGGTTGATTTCTTCCCAAACCCAATCTACCTAGCTATTCGTCTTCTCGAGCACAGCAACGACAATGTTCGCACCCAAGCAACACGTCGCATACTCTGCTCTTTCACTCCTCGCAGTAGTCACCTGGCACAGTTACGGGTCATACCACAAACGTCGCTGGAACGTTCGCTCGAGTCTCCGACGGCTGGTTACGCATCCGTTTCTCTAGATCAGTGTTTTATGGTGGCCCAACGAACTACTACCAAGATAATAATGTTTGTCCCCAAAAGCACCACTCGCATTTTTCCTATCGTGTTTCCGATGGTGACCGCAAACTTTTCGGTCTTGCTTGGGAATGCTTGCGCCGTATCTGACAACTTGACGAGGAACGCGAGACAAGCTCACTCGTACTCATCATTCAGTTACACATGGAGTTTACTACCATTAGCTTCTTGGAACCTATCAAACAAAACGTAAATGTAGTAGTTCATCCCACATCTTTCTCCACTAACTGACTGCTTTTGCTCCCTCCCCAGCGAGCCGATATCGAAGCACTTGCCTGGCCTGGCTCCCTTCTTACATATCTGTGCAGGAGAGTCCTGCCACGAGTCGTCTTCGTAGATGGCTTCCCGAAACTTCAAACCACGTATCCCCAACTAATATGACGAACGTGCGGCGAGATTTAACTGTTTTAACTGCCAGGTTGGTGGGGAGACCGGTAATAGAATGGGAAACCGCTTTCGGTACCATAGCAAGTGCTGAGGGTTCTATTTTTTTCTTCTTTGAGACCCCTTGGGGCTATAAAGTGATGTTATTTGAGATTTGATAGCTCACGAATAAAAAGCGGAATATCATCATCGCTTCACATAATACCCATATATTCTCCTCCTGTGCCGAGAACACCACCGCACAAACTTGTCAAATCCTTTCTGCCTTACGCGATCCTCCCAGCGAGGTGAACTCCGTACCCAACAAGCGCAACAAGTTCGCCCAGGTTCAACGCAGACGAGATTCCGTGAAGGATAGAAAACCGCTTATTCAGCGCCTTCATTTCCTCAGAGTGAGGAGGCTCATCGTAGGCCTTTTTGCCATCTTTCTTTTCTGTTTTTGTTTTGTTTTCTCATCATTAGCATTTCACTCGTTCACGGTATGTATGTATCTCAATTCGGTGTGATATGACGTGACGAAGAAAAAGAAGAAAAAAACCATACCCTGAACCCTCCTCTCATCCATACACTTGGTAGTCTCAGGTCCCACAAGCGCCAGATTCGCAAGCCCGCAGAGCACCGAAACACCCAAAGCGACCGGCACGCCCCTCGGCTGGGCTCTCAGGCCCGATAGACCCCCCAAAAAACCGAAAGGGTTGCGAGAGCCCGGGTAGGTGAGAGCCATCAGAAGGGGCAAAGCGGTCTGGAGGGTGAAGTAAATCGGGAAGATGCGGGACATGAGGTTCGCGAAGTAGGAGCGGGGGAGCACCCTGTAGGAGACTATCCCGCCTATGAAGGTGTGGAAGACTGTTGTGCCCAGGAGGGTTCCGTAGGTTAGGATGTGGGTTGTGGTTGTGAATGCCATCTTTTGTGTGTGTGTGCTCTGCTGGGATGAATTTTATAACAGTGTTGTTGTTGAAAACTTTGGAAATATACGTCAATTGAAAGGGTGTGGGTTGTAATTATCATACATAACCGAAAGCGTGATCCAATCGTCATGCGATGCAAGGGACGGGGTTTCTGCTGCTGCAGCAGCTCTGCGACTTTCACGCCCCTCCCCCTCCCGAGTTCCCCCCCACCGGCAGTTGGGATTCTTGGCGAGGATTTTATTGTGGGTCTTTGTATGTAAGTGTGCAGTGCAACGATACAAAGGGACTTTGTGTGTGGATAGAGAGGAAAAGCGGAAAAGTAAACAAAACCTCCTTGGATTGGAAATGTAGAGGAAAAATGATTTAAAAAAAAACAAACAAACAAAAAAAACGCTTGAAGCCATCTACTTCTAAAGCAGTAGATATTGGAGCGTGAGGTATCGAGTAAGTCCGGATGCACCACCAGGTAGATGCTTGCTGTTGTCCGCAGTGCTGCATGAGGCTCATCTCTGTTTCACCAGTGTCGAATTGTCGTCATATCATCCATCTCATCAACTCCACTCCAGCCACATCACATATCCTGTTCTTTTTAGCATTTGCTTTTATTTATGCTGCCATATCCGCCGTAGCTAACATAGATTGAGCAGACAGGGGAAAGAGCGCTCGAGATTACAGAATCCAACCCTATACGATCCATCCCCATGCAAGAGAGAGGAAAAAATCAAAAGGAAAGACACAAGACCCAACGACAAAAGCAAAAGGAGCTGTTTCGCTAAACCTCCCGAACAAAAGAAAACGATGATGACGAGACAAAACGCCGTGCTAGTTTCACCAAAGAAAAGACCAATAACCACCAAAAAAAAAAAAAAAAAAAAAGGTTTTGCAACCCAAACGCAAAGAGTATAATGTGTGTGTGTGTGTGTGTTCTTTCTTTCCCTTCTTTTTATGCGCCCCGAAAACCCTTTGTTTGTAATGATCAGAATATCAATCCCGTCCCGCCCTGTTTGGTATAACCTTAAATCTTCTTTCAAACCCTTTCTCCCCCAGGTTACCGCCCGGCCAAGTCCAACAGTCGTCGCTTGGCTTCCTCCATCTCGCGCCGTCTAGCCTCGGCATTGGCCTGCTCGGGCTGCAAGCTGATTTCCCTGGCGTTCTTTACATAATGGTTGAGAGACCACTTCCCGGGCTTGCGAGCGAGGAGCTCCTCAAGGGTTGGCTCATGTGCAGGCTTGGGGAACTCCCGAGAAAGAGGGTCGACGGTGTGCTTCACTCTGCCTGGGACAGGTGCCGGTGCAGGAAGAGGGGTGAGGGTAGTCGTTGATGCGCGAGGAAGGAGGTTGGGACGGGAGATGATATCAGAGGTGGTGGATGACGCATCCGAGGAAACTGACGAAGACACGGAGGGGCTGCGTTTGCAGGTCGGGCATGGGTGGGGGTTGAGGTGCTTGTCGGAAGAAGACATGTCTGGGAAGTAGCTGATGCTCAACCCGGAGTCGGGCGAGCCTACTCCGACTTCCGGGGAGGAAAATGTCGAGTCGATGGCAGACTCTGTGGGGGAGGAGAGCGGCGGGGCCGCGAGGCCATCTTGGTTGATGTCTGAGTTGGGCATTGCGGTGGCAGTGCCGCTGTTTTGAGACGAAGGGCGGAATAGCGAGAAGCGTCGTGATGGTGGCGATGGTTTGCGGGAGAGTGCATTTGTGTCGGAGGGGAAGAAGAATTGAAAGGGGTTTTTGAGTGAGAAACGAGCCATGGTGGCAGTTTGTGGGCGAGGTTAATCCCCGCGTTTGGCTGTGTGATGAACCTAAAAAGTTGCCCGCTGGTTCCTTGTTGAACTGACTGACTCCTCTCTTGCCGCGTGGTTTATTTTTTCGGTGGTGAAATCCGACGATTTTGAATTTTTCAACCAAGTGTCTCAGGGGATGCCCTTCGAGCTCTTCTTGCCGGGAACCAGGACTTAAATACGGAAGTGGCTCAGATGGAACCGCTTCGACGCCGCCCTGGTGTGGATTCTGGACCCCCACGGCTTTCAAGGGTTCCACTCGTGCCTAGCTCTCGCACTAGGATGCCCTCGTTGTCGCGCTGACAGCTCTCAGCGGCAAGAGAAGGTGGAGAGGAGGCTGATGTTTGATCGCTGGTTGGTGTCCTGTGATGTGAGCACCCCAGAGTTTCCAGGCTGAGAGCGTGCGGGTACTGTGGGGGGGGGTAACCCAAACCTAACCTTCGTATGCCCGAAGTGGATGTTTTGTTGGGTGAAAAGTGGGATGAAGCTGCAAAGGGAAGGTATCGTGGCCGTTTGTCGTGACTCAACTACCACAAGAGGCCGGTGTAAGTCAACGCAACAACTCACTCCTCGGCCAGCCCAACGATCTAGTGATGGCAAAGTCACGAACACGGTCCAGGTAATCTACAAAGAGTCAGAAACAACGTCGGAGGAGAGGAGAGGAGAGGAAAGAGACAACAGTTTAGATGGGTGCTCGTGATGAGATAAATATGAAAATTATAATTACATCTCATGGATCATGGCCCTCACGGTCTAGGACAGGCTGACCGGGAGCTCTCCCGCAGAACCTCACCCAGACCAGGACCAGGGGAGAGGTCGATGGACCATCTGACCTAAAGATCCCATCTCCCATCTCCCGCGATGACCGATTTGGCCCACTTCTCCTCCGCCACCTATGAAGGACCTGGGGTTTGTCATGGAGTTACGAGGGTCGGTCGCCGAGAAACGGACATTGGACATTGGACACAAGACAACAAACTTGACAACAACCAAAAAAGAAAAATGGCTGTGGTCTCGGCGGACGGGCTGGGCATTGGTTTCCGTCGGCCGCGACATTGAAAGCCGACTCTAGCCCACCCGTCCGTTGTTCGTTGCTCGTTGTTCGTTGGGTTCCATGGCGGTTGACTTTTTTTTTGGTCATGAAAGTTGGCCTGGTGTTGTGGTTTCGAACCCCCCGCGTTTGAAACGGGCGCCCGATGTTTTCCACCCCCAAGCGAGACAAGCGAAAAAGCCACGCGAGGAAGCGAGCCTCTCCAAGGGTTCCTCTGGTCTGGGATGCTGCTGGGATGCTGCAATTTCACGCAGTTGGACCCAAAGGTCATGCGGGTCCTTTCTCGAACCTGGAAGATGGGAAAGTTCAGCTTTAGCGCCATCCCGCTGTCATTAGCGTGTGGGGGCCCCTGTTCGAGGCCGTGGAGGCTCTCCCAGCTTTGCCAAGATGCGAACCAGAAGCGCGGGATATCCGCATCTGCCACCACTGAGCAGGAAGCTTAAAAATCCTCGGCGGCGTTTGTCATGTGCGCCCAGATGGTTCTGCAGCACCATTTGTCAATCAGTTTAGTTGATTAAAAAAAGCCGTCAAGCTGTGAAGTCTTTTGACAAGCACACAAGCTGCACGGTGATGTCGATCATAACCTGACAGCTCCGTTCCTGTGATCTTTTAAATTTGCCCCTTTTTCATGATGTTTTCTTGAATCACATGGGATGCACAATTTTGAATTGGAGGTTCATCACCTAATATTCGATATGTGGATCACAAAGTAATTTACACCCTTTTTAAAATTTTAATACGACAAGACATTCGATTGTTCTTTTTTTACTTCGACAATTCAAGATCCACTCCACCGTGCTAATTACCCAACTACGACATCCACCCACCCATCTCCGAATGCTTTGCGTCGATGATTATTTCCATCCCCACAACTCAGCTTGTTGACGTGGTTGCACACCATGCGGCGTGGCAGTTGGGTCATTTCTGCAACAAACTCCTTGCTCCATCAAAAAAAACAAAACGCACAAACCGTTTTGCGGGCCTCGACCCGGCCCAATTCAAAGCCCAACCCATTGACAAGAACGACAACGACGACCACTCCAACTTTATTCTCCAATTACTTCACTTTCGTTTCTTGTTCTGCTCCAGTTTTTTGGCCAGCTCACTCGTCCGAATAACCTTGGGCACCTTGACCCCCGGTCCCTTATAAGGCGAGAATCCCAGTGGAACAAACATACCCACCTCGCTTTGGTAGTCTCGGTATTCGGGGTATTTGCCAGCAGTGATGTATTCGGTAAACCAAGTCGAGCCCTGGAATAGCAGGATGAGAAGAGCCGGTCCAACGCCAGCCCAGCTGTACAAAGTCTTGGATGCAAAGCAGCTCCACTGGTAGAAAAAGAACCAGATGGATTGCTCTGCAGCGAAATTTGGGTGTCGAGATCGTCCCCACAGACCGGAAGTGATGAATCCACGGTCCAACTCAGCCTGCTGGAAACCCGATGGCACCTTGGCAGACTTTTGATATTGCTTCTTGGCAGATTGGAATACTGCAATCACAGTCAGCTTCTGTTGGCAAAGATTGACAAGCGTTGGGGGTCATATCATACCCCATTGTTGATGATCGGCAATGTACTCGACAAGAATGAGACCAAGCTCGATCGACAGGTAAGCGATATCGGCGCTTGTTATCTCAGGCTCGATTCTAGATGTAAGTAAAATGATGTAGGCGGGGACAGCAATGCTGTAGAGCAAGGCACTCTGGTAGAACGAGATAAAGGTCCAGTTCAAAATGTGAAAGGCCCACTTGGGGACATGTTGGCGGATGATCTCCCATCTGTAGTCTTCATGGCCAATGCCGTAACCGCCTTTTCTCCAGTAGTTGAAAGTGAGACGGGCCTAAAGACATGTGGTCAGCACACCACTCGTGATTGGAGCTTCCTTGCACATGAACTCACACTCCAAACAGTGCTCCAGAGAAGAAGCGCATCAAGGCGCTGACTGGGAATGCCTGACAAACGGGCCCATGCATCAAAGTGTGCGATGTAGAGGGTGGGCAGGAGACTCCAGGAGCGGTCAACTTGCGAATAGTTGCGGTTGATTTCAGCAGCAACAAGAAAGACAGCGCCAAGTATAATTGAGATGGCAAATCCAGATATCAGTGGATTTGTGTCGGCGTATAGGTTCAGGAGGCTATCACGGCCAGTGGCGGCATCGACAAGCCTTGCGGGGAAAGCATAGAGCTGTGGGAGGAACGGCTCCACCGTCTTGGACCAGTCGGCGCAGTCCTCGAGTGTCTTGATTGCTGGAAGTGCCATTTTGAAGGAATTCAATAAGATCATAACGTTATATCCAGACCGTTCCAGGTTACGTCTGGTATCGGTTTGTGGATTTGAAAGCCATTAAATATGGGAAGAGGAGGTGCGTCATCGTTTTGGTCGTTTGCTCCTTTCAGCTGTGGTACAGCACACTGCGAGTCAGCGATGCCAATGCATCCAACTGCATCTCGCCGATCGCCCGTGCGTTACTAGCGCCTGCAGACTCTCGATTTCGGAAGTTGGACATTGTGATGGAAGCGACTGAGAAAGTCGAATGACGGGACTTGCGGCAACTTGTAGATGATTAGGTAGAGTAAGCCAAAGCTGCAAAGTGTCTTGTAAACAAGTCACAAAAGTTCCTCGTCGTGGCTCTGAGGCATTGGCATTGTTTTGAAAGTTACTGTAAAGTGGTAATCTTTGATTCTCATACACTACCTAGTTGCATAACTGCATATTCACTCCACTCTCGAACGCGAACGCGTCTGGTGTAATTAATTACGGTGAAATTTCACTTCCCACGCTGCGCCCTCCACCAGTCAGAAAAGTTGTGATGGCTGCAACTTTCGAGGTGGAAAGGCAGTTCAGTCAATAACCAATAACAATGCTTCAATTCCTTCAAGTGGCTTTCGTCCCGCGAGTTTCATCTGATGAAATCGGTCACCGGCCTGGAAATATCATTGGCCAGGACAGGTTTGTTCATGCAGCTGGATGCCCTCCAGAGAGCCGAATTTCGAGGAGCACAAAATGTCTATGAGACGAAAAGTCGTGGGGTCTTACTATCACAAGTCCGACCCATCTTAGAATTCAAGACGGCAACGGCAACAACAGCCGACCGCCAATTTAGGCTCTCTTATTTTTCCTCTTCTTGCTTCTTCTCCACCTCTGCTGCCTGTTCTGCATCAAAATCACAATCAAAAACAGCAGCCATGCCGCGAAACAATAATGTTCTCTGCGTGGCTGAGAAGCCCTCAATCGCAAAGGCCGTCGCGGGCCATCTCTCTGGTGGCCAGTACCAATCAGTACGTACTCCGTTTTATCATCAAGCTGCTCGCCGCAATAAGACTAACCAACACTTTCTCAGAATAATACTCGGGACCAATACATCAAGAACTATACATTCACATTCGACTTTGGGCCGCCATTGGGAGACTGCTCCGTGACCATGACATGTGTGAAAGGACACATGACGGCAGTCGAGTTCCCGGGAGAGTTCAAGAATTGGTCGTATCCTCCTCCGGATCGGTTGTTTGATGCACCAGTAAACACAGTAATTTCACCCGTAAGGATAGCAACCCCAAGACAGCTTTATATCCAGCAGGACAAACACTGATACGCATACTCCAGGACTCCAAAAATCTGGCCAAGAACATCGAAAGCCAGGCAAGAAACTCAGCCACTCTAATTATCTGGACAGATTGTGATCGCGAAGGCGAGCATATTGGAGGCGAAATCCGAGACGCAGCAATGAAGGGTAATCGCAACATTGAAGTGAAACGCGCCCACTTCAGCAACGTCGAGCGAACACATATTCTCAGAGCTGCCCGTCAGCTGGTAACCTTGGACCAGAAGCAGGTCGATGCTGTAGCTGCTCGAACTGAACTCGACTTACGGATCGGCTTCGCCTTTACTCGGTTCCTCACCAACAACCTAAAAACACTTGGAGGCCCGATGGCCGATCTCATGCTAAGCTATGGTAAGCCTTTTTCTCCGTCTCCTCCTCCTCCATTGTGAGCTACACTAATCCTTTCCCACAGGATCCTGTCAATTCCCAACCCTCGGGTTCGTAGTAGACCGCTACTTCCGCGTCAAAAACTTTGTGCCCGAATCCTTCTGGTGCATCAAAGTAATGCACCAGCGGGAAGGCATGAAGGTAAACTTCAACTGGGCAAGACACAGGCTCTTTGACCGCGAATCGGTAGTCATTCTTTACGAGAGATGTCTCCGAGCGAAAGAAGCAAAAGTCACCAAAGTCCAGGAGAAGCCGACCAAGAAGTGGAAACCTTTGCCCCTGACAACCGTCGAACTGCAAAAGATGGCTACCAGGTTCTTGCGTATGACGGGTCAACAAGCCATGTTGGTGGCGGAAAAACTATACAACAAGGGATTCATCAGCTACCCGAGAACGGAAACCGACCGATTCGACAAAGCCATGAACCTCGGCGCCTTGGTGGAGAAACAGACAGTCGATAATCGCTGGGGACCCTTCGCCCGCGACCTCATGAATGGGAACTTTCAGCAGCCGAGACAGGGCAAAAACGACGACAAAGCTCATCCGCCCATCCACCCCATCACATACGCTGCGCCTGCCGTACTCGACGAGCAAGAAAAGAAACTCTACGAATTCGTCGTCCGTCGGTTCTTGGCCTGTTGCTCGGACGACGCCAAGGGCGTAGCGACAGACGTTGATATCCTCTACGGAGACGAAACCTTCACCGCGCACGGCGTCATTGTTCTCGAACGCAACTATCTGGACGTCTACCCCTACGAAAACTGGACCGGCACAGCCATGTTGCCCAAGTTTACTCTCGGCGAGAAATTCGAGCCAACAGAGGCCATGGTAGCCGAAGGCAAGACTAGTCCGCCCCAGTACCTGACTGAAGCAGACTTGATCGCGCTGATGGATGCGAACGGGATCGGAACGGATGCCACGATGGCAGAACATATTGAGAAAATCCAGCAGAGACATTACGTACAGACTGTTGAGCGGCGGGGCGGCAATAACCAAGCCGCAGCCGACGAGGATGATGCCCCCCCGGCAGCACCGGCAGGCAGAGGAAGAGGCCGAGGCCGTGGACGCGGAAGAGGAGGTCGGGGTGGAGGAGCAGGAGGAGGAGGCGGTGGAAGAGGAAGCGGCATCAAAGAGTTTATTCCAACGAGCCTCGGCGTGGCACTGATTCAGGGGTTCGACAGGATGAGTTTCGAACTGAGCTTGGGCAAACCGTTTCTCAGAAAGGAGATGGAACTGATGATGAAGGCCATCTGCGAGGGGAGGTCGACGAAGCAGGAGTTTTTGCGGCAGAATATTGCGCAGTATAGGCAGGTGTATCATCAGAGTCAAATGGAGTTGGGGGTTTTGAAGTCTGTAAGTTTTATCACCATTGACCCCCTCTGATTATTGATCTATTACTGACATTTTTTGTGTGTGTTTTTGACAACAGGCATGTAGAGAATATGTATTCGGGAACCAAAATCAGGGGCAGTAATTAGTCGGGGAATATTCTTTTTTCCACAACTACCACACACAGAATTTTTTTTCTAGAATAGAGAGGTCCTGCACATACATGTAAATTGGGCAGAAGGGAGAGGGGATATATATATAAACGATTTGATTGATTTTTCTTTCTATTCGAGAAAAAACGATCCATGTCACCCACCAACGTTATGACCTACGATGCAAGTAAACAAAGGCTGATGATGCGCTGCGTTTGGGCCACGCAAGAACAAAATGCAATGCAAGCCCAGTTGAGTGTAGGTATGCATGTATGTGTGTATGTAAGTCACTTTCTCATTCAAGAAACTCACAACCAAACAAATTCCCCACGGTTTCGTCATCTTTTCAACTTTCATTCTCATTCCTTGGTGAAGCGAGCGGGATTTTTTTCTTCCCTCCCCAACTTACCTCCCTACCTACCTTACCCAAAACCGTTCATCACGAGGGAGAGCAGCTCCACGCCGAATGGAAGAGCGGGGGGGAAGGGGAGGGCGGGGGGGTTGTTCGCTTCTTTTTAGCGATGATGTTGGTGTTCGTTCGCTCGTTAGCTCGCATGGATGGATGTGTTTCTTTTTTTTTTTTTTTTTGCGATGCTGTATGAATTCAAAAGTGAGTTGTGGATTATCTGCGAGTTTGGAAAAAGTTCCGATAACCGGACAAAACGGACAGGCGGGCAGTTACAGTCGGGTTCCGATCCCGTTCGTTGTATGTGCCTTAGTTTATGTTTCGTATCTGTTGTTTGTTGTTGTGTAACAAAACCTCCCTCACAAAGCCAAACATGAAAGAGGAGGGGAGGGAGGGGAGTAGTTGATGTGGATTGCCGAAAAGGAAGAATGTGAACACCGGAAAAGAACAAACGCTTAGACTCCACGCAAAGCAGTTATCCGTCCTTTTCTGTCTTTAAAAGAGCTCTCATATGCGGTATCTATAGGAAGAGTGATATACCGGGTATACCTCCCCTGTCGCTGTTCCCGGAGCCTGTTGCCGTCGGCGAAAGATCATGCACATTACATACATGATGCTTAGATGTGGCTCTGCCCCCCGCTCATCTATCTGTCTCCGAGACCATGCATATCTAAGTGGAAACGAAATATATGTTTGTGTGTGTTTAGATAGGGCATCACACCACACAACCACACACACACCATCCACGGCAACTCAACTGATAAAACAAACCCATACAACTGTCATGCTGTTGTTCCGGATTTGCGGGGAATTTACCAACCAAGATAAAATACCCCGCTGGCCCGATCGATAGTGGGAGATCATCAAGCTACGTTAGACCGCAGACCGAGACCGAAATGGAGTCTGTCAATCGCATCATGTGTGGATATTCGTCAACTCCTTTTTTCGTCCTTCCGGAATGCCGGTGTGTAATCTGTCGTGTGTAGGTAAAACATACAAAGTCTGGGGTTTGGTCGAAAGGCTTTCTTTGATGGCAAGATGTTGTTGAATGGCAGACAATGTGTGGCATGGTGGCATTGTGTTGCGTGCTCTGCTTCACATCCGTACCAAACGTGGGGGAATCTTTGGATGCTCTGTTTATCCACAATCTGTCACAACAGGCCGAGCCCTTGTATTCAAGATGATAATCCGGGGGTGGCAAAACATGTTACCCGACTCCCGTCCGTAACAGGGTGACAACGTGGTTTTTGCTTGAAGATTCCAATTGAATCGGCCGGCCGGTTGTTTTTCTTTCAAAAGAGGGCAATTGTAAGAATAAGTGCAGCAATGGCCAACCTTGGAAGGCCATGATGCGAGATTGATAACGATGATAGGTCGGAGCGAGCCCTGTGGGAGGGTCACCTGGCCGGACTCGAACATGTACACTGTACGAAGAAAATTCAGCCAATCGGATGAGCCGTTGATGGGGGTGTGCGTCGATTCTCTGAAGACAGAGTCAGATGAACAAGCTGCACTGTATTGAAGAAACATGATGAATGCGACCATGCACCACAACTCTGCGGGAATATTCGGACTCATCTTTCATTCCCCCACGACTCACCCACTGACTCCCATTTTTGCCCGTGTTTGATCTGAGGTAAGCTAACAATATGGGATCTCAGTCGCGAATGCAGGCACTGCCCATCTGAATTAATATGCCCTCACGCCCCTCAATAACTCTCAAGCGCGGGGTTACAGGGTGTGACGATCACCGTAAGTAGATATAGATAATGGAATGCGTGTCGGTCGCGCGGGTGTGATTTCATCACGAAAACATGCGCGCGAGTGAGGGGTTCCTTATCAGTGGCGGCAGCACATGTGCTGGGGTCTAACTTCCAATTGGGGGTTGGCAAAAGGAGAGGGGAGAACAATGGGATGGATGGAGAGTGTGTCCTGCATTGACAACCGCAACCACAGGCACGAGGTATCGCCGTTGGCTAGGAATACGGATGAGTAAATAAAAAAAATAAAAACCTAAAAACGGATGGAATGCAAAGGAAGATTCTATTTGTCTTGAAACTCACACCCTTCCGTGGGAGACTAAATCACCGAAATCCTTCCCTCCTCCGTCATTGAGGACTGAAGGAAAGGCAGTGCAGTGCCTCTCAGAAGGGTGGATGGGAGAGGAACTTGGAAGGTACCTTGCTGGCTAGCCTACGCAGTGCGGAATGACCGGTCTGCAAGACGTTCCCAGGAAACTGGGCAGGCTTGCCCTGAATGCAACGCGGACCTCCATTTCGCACGGTGCACTTACACAACCCAGGGCACTGCCAGGGCAAGGACACGACCCAAATCAGACACTCCACAGATGCTGGCCATTTTGAGCATGATATCGGCGCAAATGGACGATTGCTTGACCTTATCGGCCAAACCCTAATGAATCTTGTGGGCAAACTTCGCAAATCATGGGGTTAAATTTGTGGAGGCCATTTTTTATTTCCATATCAAAAGAAGCAACATTTTAATAATAACGCTCAACAAGACCACCACCCCCTTTGTTTGATGACGAGAGCGAAAAAGGAAAAAGGCAGATGGCAAAAAGAGCAAGGGCTATGTAACCAGTCAATCAGGCTTGCCAAGAGACACCGTGCAAATGACATGATGGACGGATGGCGCTGGCGGTCTTGTGCTCACACCCCATGCCACAAAGAAAAAAGACAAGAGACCTGACAAGGGCTTGCGCTTGCCCTGCTTTGGAGATTCTGCAGCAGGATCCAACCCTGTTGGGGGTGTGCCCGCCCGTTGTTCGTAGTCGTAATCGCCCGTCAGCCAGCACTGTGGGAGCGACTGGGGAGCGACTGGGAGGTAGGTACCTCTGCTTGCGCTCGGTACCTACCAAGGTGCCAGACAAGAGAGACACACGCCTGCGGCAACGGTTTATATTATTATTAGCATGGCCTCCCACCTGGGATTCCCTCTTCCTTTCTCTTGATTCCAGCAAGCAACAAACAACGCGACTTTTCTAATAACCTTGACTTTACCTTTCGAGAGAGTCAAATCTCTTGTCACAGAAGATCATCGTCGAAGCAGCAGCATCATATTCCTGCCACTTCTTGCCATCAACAACACTGCTGAATTCCGGAGCTTTTATTCTCTTATAAAAGCTGCGCATTTGCTTCGGACCTTGGTGAGTTGTGACTCAGTCCAGTTTGATACCTCTTTGCCCTCTGCCCTCTACCCTCTTCCCCGTCGCCTGGCCTCCCCGGCCCCACGACACCGATCCCAATAATAAGAGACACCGACATGGCCCTCGCGAGCCGCAGTGCTTCTACCCACAATATTTCTCCAAAAAGGCGCCATAGCCCGTCATCATCATTAGCATCATCATCATCATCATCATCATCATCATCATCATCACACTCTATCCGTCGCACCGTGTCTGGCTTGGTTAGGAATGCTAACACACGGTTGCGCCGCATTACAGAAACGTCCCGAAGCAACCCTCCACCAACAAGCGTCAATATGGCAACCATGGCATCTGCTGCTCGCGATATCGCGACAACCTCCTTTGGCCGAGACAACTTAACTGCTGTAGCGGCCCGGAGCGTCCCTGTGACAAACCACCCAACCGACCTGCCCACCCCTCCAAACTCGATATCACCGAACCTCCCTCCACACGGCCTCAAGGCTCAGCTGCAGAGGGCGCGCCTCGAGTCCATCGACTCGGATATCGACCTGCATGATGCGCACGACGACGACAACGACGACGACGACGAGCAGCATCTCTCAGGACCTGGGTCGCCTTCCTTCGACTCGACCGGCGCCATCACCTCGGCGATGCTGGCCAAGTGTCACCTGGCCGACATCCTGCTCAACCATGGCCCTTTGCCAATTCGCCATATCATGGGATATCTGACCACAACGGTTCCGGGTTTCGCCGGGATTCCCCCGACGAAAGCACGAAGGCTAGTTGTCGGCGCCTTGGAGGGGAAGGGGAGCGGGGGTGAAGGCGGTGGGCCGGATGGTGACGTGGAGTTCATCAAGGTGGGCTGGGGCAGGTGGCACGCGAAGCGGATAAACAAGGGCAGGGCTTCGGCGCAAGATGTCCCGTCTCGCCGCTCCTCTCCCGGCGGGACCCCTTATCCGGTGAACAGCATTCCCATCCTCAAGGGTGCCGGTTGGAACCCGGACCGGTCTAGACTCGCCGCCATGTTAGGCACGAGCGCGGGTGGCGCCTCTTCGGCGGCCTTTTCCTATGATGATCGGTATAACGAGGACCACCACATGGACATGATGGATCATGAGGCCGACAAGATGTCGCTCGACGGATCCGGATCAGCATCATGCTCCGAAGCACCCGATGACGACTATCAGGGGAAGAACTCTGACCCCGAGGACGCAACCGACGATGAGGACTGGGCAGCCGTCGGTGCGGCGGCGCTTCGAGCGTCATCCTATCAGGCCCAGTCCAACAACCATTTATCTCCTTTCAACAATGTATATACGAACAGCGGATTTCGCTCCTATTCGAGCAATGGGATGGCGCGCGCTCCGCAGTTCACTTCTGGTTATTCAGCATCAGCGTTGAGGGCCATGACTTCTGATGCACAGGAGCGCGAAGCTGTGGAGGCCCTCCTTCAGCTTGGATCTGTGTAAAGAAAACAAAGGAAAAAAAAGTATTCTGCATGGCTCGGCGTTTTCAACAATGTGGCGGGGCAGCATTTCATCAACATCCGATTGGTATCGCTTCGCCAAGCCGTGTGAGGCTCAATTGGGTTAAGGGGTGAACTTGGGTTTTGGCGGTGGGAGAAGGTTGGAATATTGTTTTTTTCTTGTTTGGCCCGGCTGCATCAAATCACATTTTTGGTAACGGGGAAGTGGATTTTGGGTGATAGTGATTCTGGGGCGGCACCTTTCGATCATCGTCATCAACCAACGGCAAGGCAGGGCTGGGCAGGGGCATATGCATCTTCGATTCGAACAACACATACACTACTCGACACGCGAGCGCTGCGAGCATTTACCATATCTTTTTTTGTCACGTCAATGCGACCGTCCGGAAGACAATTCTCCTTCCGACCGAACGCACGCACTTGACGGCTTTTTTCGTCTTATCTCTCAACTCATCACATCACCGACACACCACACCGCTCTTCTCGATCCCCCCCTGCGGGCACCTTTTGGATCGTCGATTTAGTTCATCCCGGATCGGCCGACAACGGATAAGTCTGGGTCCACCGCCCCGGCACGACCCGCTGGGTTGGATGGACCGGTTATCCACACCCGAAGTACCGGGACGGGAACTTTGTTGAGTGGTTGGTGTTTACTCGAAAACGCACACATTTTTTCACATTTTTTTTTAAAGTGAAAATGGATGGGGAACCAAACTCACTCTCCTCATTATATATATATATCTTTGTTTTACTCATGTTGTAATGATGGGATTATGGGGTTTACGTTTTTTTTTTTTTTAAAAAAAAAAAAAGAAACAAACAAACACATTTTATGAACCTTGAGCCCTTGGAGATAAATTCCTTGCGAGCTCGGTTTTTGACTTTAAATGGAAATTTATCACAAGCAAACAAACAAACCTAATAATCTTTGCACATATTATTTTCGTCATCATACCCCTCTCCCTTTTCTTCTTTTTCTTTCAGCTTCTGTCGATCGAAGGAATTTTCTTAGTGCCGGTAGTGTCAGGCACCGGCGGGACTTTTGTTGGACGGAACAGAACAACACACACCGCAGGCGCGGAACCGGGTCCGATCCGGGGTATCTGAACGGGAATGGTACCGTCGGCTAGTGAAGGGGGGGAAGACAACAGAACTCCACTCAGGCTTTTCTGACGTTCTCATCAAGGAGGGGCGAATGATTTGTACATATTGGTTTTAATAATTTTCCTTTCTTTTGTTTGTTGTTTGCCATTGGTGTTGTGGCGAGGTTTTTTGGATTGCGAGGAGAGGAGCATGGGAGTCGGTGAAGTTGTTGCTGAAGGAGGAGGAGCAAAGTTTGGCAAGAGGGTGAGTATATCATCCAAGCATGGATACTTGTATGGATATGGCTATGGGGTACGGTAGCAGGAGGGGAAGTGAGGTGGTGTGGAAGGTGAAGGAGGGGAAAGGGAGGATGGATGGATATTCAGGGGTAGACGTGGCATATAGTATATACATGACAACATGTTTGTCTGGATACATTGCGTCTAGGGACGCACAAAAGAGCAAAAAAATTGAAAATGAAAAAGAGAAATTAGTATGGCTTTTTTGTCATTGTTTGACGGGCCTTGATTACACCCCCCCCCCCCCCCCTTCTCTCATTCAGCACAAACTGTGCATGGATATGTGTCTACCAGGTAGGTAGATATGTTTGATGTCCGGCGCGGGACCGGTACGATATCCAACAAGGAAGCTCTAAGCAGAGAGAGAAAGCTCAAACAAGATTAAAGAAACCATCACATCATGTCTTTTGTTGATGAAGGTTCTTAGTTGTAACCTGGTTTTTTCTTCTTTTTTTTCTTTCTTAGCCCAGATCTACTGTTATAGAACTGGAATCTTCCTTTCTATTTTCTATCCTACGGTTCCCTTCGCTTTTTTTTTCCCCTCCACCCAGCTAATATGGTTTATGGCGGGGATTAAATCCCCCCCCCCCCCCCCAAAAAAACAAAAAAAAAAAAAAAAAAAAAAAAAAAAAAAAAAAAGGTGTGTGTGTTTGGTGTTTTTTTTTGGGAAAAGACAAATAAGTTGTGTTG
>MU858837.1:227610-307152 GCA_033297175.1 Cladorrhinum sp. PSN332 | reverse complement strand
ATTTTTTTTTTTTGTTGTAGCACACCTTCTCACACTACATTTTTTGTTTCTTTTTTTTTAATACACACCCCCCCCACCACAAAAAAAAAAAAAAAAAAAAAAAAAACCCCCCCCCCCCCCCAAAAAAAACAAAAAAAAAAAAAAAAAAAAAAAAAAAGAAACATGGGATTGATGATGATGATGATTATGATGGCAAAACGAGAAATTATGCGGTTTGTGTGGATCGAACACACGACCTTCAGATTATCTTCTTTTTTGTATATAATACACACAAGATATTTTTTGAATGTAGTTTTTAAAGATAAAGGATAGGTAGAGGTAACCTCAGTCTGACGCTCTCCCAACTGATCTAAACCCGCTGGATGTGTCTGTGATTTTTTTTTTTTGAAATTTTTTTTTGGGAGGGGTTTTTGGGACTCCAGTTGAAAATATTTGAGGTTTTATTAAATATTCACTCCACGACAACGAATGGAAAGGGGTAATTGATGTGGGATATGGAACAGAACAAACACAGCATACAGCAAGCAAACATAGTACTGAATGAGCCGCGTAAGCAACTGTTTGGTGAGATGCAAAAAAAAAAAAAAAAAAAAAAAAAAAAAAGAGTCAAAGAGAGTGAAGAGTGAAGAGTGAAGAGTGAAGAGTGAAGAGTGAAGAGTGAAGAGTGAAGAGTGAAGAGTGAAGAGTGAGAGAGGTAAGATGATGTTTTTTAATTGGATCTGATGTTTGTTGTTGTTGTTTGAAAGATGCACGATACCTGCTCGGGCAAGTTGGATGGGACTGAGAAATGATGGCTTCTAATCACACCGTGATCTGAAGCACCCATTCTAACGGTGCAGTTTCCTATAGAAATATATTCTCATGACATCGCGGCCATCAGAGCCCCGCCCATACGGCGGCAGCTTTGTAGCACATGTGCCCCCCCCACATCGAGATACTGTGCGACTTCTGCAAATAGGGATGAATTCCCCGATAGAAGTAGCGGACAAGCTGCCCAAACAGATGTCTGAAATCCATCCGTCTTAAAAACATAAGAATGCCCTCCAATTCTTCCGTGGAAAACAGGTTCATCAAAGAGTTGACCCGGAAAGGAAACATCTAAATCTCACTTACACATCCAACCGCTGTGTAAGCTGCATGAACCCTTGAAATGCACCCTTGCCACTCTGTGGTCAACAAGGACAACTGAAAACGGATCCAAATAAGCAACAGTTTATTCATCATTAATCGCTTCTGGATCTTGTAGACCATCTCATCGGACAGCCTAGCTAAGCTACAATATCCCACTGCAACAGCTCCCTTGCCGAGCAACTCCTTGACTTCCAAACAACGAAACGCAGAATTCCCATCGCTACACACATATAAGGGTATGCCAGTAACAATCTTTTCTCTCCCCCCAGTCGCTATCAAACAGAACCCATGCAGTAAACACAATGAAAAAGACATAATCAATTAGACAACATTTCATCAATCAACTGCTTTGCATCAATCATCTGCTCGGTGATTCCCATCCTATCCTTCTCCATCTCAAACAAGATCTCGAGAACCTTCTCACCAATCGCTTCTCTGGTAAAGCGCTTCGAATGAACACACGTGACCCTCGTCTCGTTTGCAGAAACTGCGACAGCGTCCGTCGAAAAATCGGCATACCCATCATAGCAGTCTGCATTGCTGTTGCTTGCTGTAATAACATAGCGCGGCGTGACCAGCCCAAGCCGCCGACACATTTTCTCAACTCTCTTGGCGGCGGGGATATCGTCGTCGTGGACGTCAATGGCGTGGTCTGGACTGGTCTTATTTGTCGACAGAGGACCACCATCGAGGCGAGCGCCGCCGCTCTCACCCTCGAGTTCCCCAAGCTCCGCAGGCAATGGCGCACTTGCGCGATGGTGCTCATTCGGAGGCGGAGCAGGCTCTTCCTTCAATGCTGGCTTAAAGTACCGAGCCCCCTGAAGCCCCAGCGGAAAAGCGACATTAATTCCATCAGCTGGCATATACCTTTCAC
Source organism: Cladorrhinum sp. PSN332 (assembly GCA_033297175.1). NCBI lineage: Eukaryota > Fungi > Ascomycota > Sordariomycetes > Sordariales > Podosporaceae > Cladorrhinum > Cladorrhinum sp. PSN332. The sequence goes on along the minus strand of MU858837.1, from coordinate 305,147 downwards.
TCATCAGCCATTCAACACAGCACTTGGCTGCATAGCGCTTGGCATCCTTTTTCTTTCCGAAGGGAGGAATATCGCCGGTTGGGAAGGTGTAGACATCAGTGCTGTCTTTGTGGCCCTGAAAGGTGCAAATGCACACCCACTTGCCGTTGGTTGCAGGCTCGTCCTTGAAGGCGTGAGAGGAACCTTCGGCCTTGTGGGCATTGCGATATTCTTTTGGACGGCCATGTTAGTTGTTTGCGCGTTTTAGGACGAAAAGTAGATATGGTAAGCATCAGACAGGCTGCAATATGTGCAAAGCATGCAGAACAGTTGCAAACAATAATAGGCCAAAAGGTTTAAAACAGGCAGACAGAAGAAAAGGAGCAAAGGAGCAAATTCAGATGAAATATGTGATAGGAGTAAAGAATATGAGACAAAGTGGATGAAACTCACTTTCCAGGATACTAATCCAGTCTTCTGTGCCCAGCGGTGGTTCCTCTACTGTCAGTGATCGTGTTAGATCGTTCAGTGCACGCTTCTGCATCGGTGTAATCTCTCTGGCTGGATTGCTTTCTTGTTGGGCGAGCCAGGCTCGGATGGCTGCATAGTCGATCGGGAGCTCATCCTGGGAGGAACCTGGTGCTTGAGGTGCAGCCGTCCCCATTTTTGCGCCTTGCTTGTTGGTCTTGTTCTTCTTGTATTTGGTTTGTGCGAGTGCAGCCGGAGCTGTTATAGAATCCAACTTGCGCTTAGTATTAGTTTCGGATGCTGGTGAAGGAGAAGGCACAAAGTCTGTGAGGTCGATGATGGCTATGGAAGGCGACATGGCCGAAATGCGCCTCTCGGACGTCAAGGTGTCTGCCCCCATTTATACGAAGTAAGGCTGTCAACCATGCAGGGTGGGGCACCCATGCATGAAAATGGAAAACAAAGGTCGAACGGACTCGACTGCGGGATGTGACGCCCAAAAAATCTTTGAAAAACAAATCTGAAAAAAAAAAATCAGGATGTTGCAGGCGATGTCAAGGGTCTGGTTGGAAGAAATAGCGATGCCTGTCAATGGTGTGTTGAGTTGCAGCCGCAGGACAGTGGGCCTCACTTGATCCTCATGGCTGGCTTGTGACAGTGACGGGAGAGGGAGGGGGGGAAGAGAAGAGAAGATCAGTTTCTTCAATTTCAATTGGGTTGTGGTCGTCTGATGAGTGACTACCCTGGTCTCTCCAAGTACTTACCATAGACTTTGCCTAAAAGTAGAATCGTGAAAGGGACTTCGGGAAGGTAGGAAGTCGGTAGTGCAACTGCTACTTGGCGTGCCCCTATCGTCGCTGTGAAAGTGGGATAGCATCACAAGGTTCCATCCCGATCGGTGATTATCATTGCTTTGCTCGTTAATATGGGTATCATGATTCAGAACTGGCCGCAAGCCAAAACATCTCCATCCTACTCCTCAAAGAAACCACCGTCGCTATCATCGCCATTAGTATCTTTCTTCCCCTTGCCCTTGCCCGACTTTGACTTCTTCTTCCTCTTTCCTGAAGCAGAATCATCCCCTTCTGACTGTCGGTTTTGCAGCGCTAATAATGCCTCCTTTCCTTCTTCCCTGGTCTTCTCAATAAGAGCCCACATTGGAGGTCTCTCGACATTCAGATACTTGGCTGCCGCGTCCTTCTTTCCCTCGCTCTCTTCACCCTTCTCCCCAGCTGTCGGCTTGGCATACAAACTCTGGTAGGGCTCCAAGAATGGATAGTAAATGCAATAGTCAATGTCGACCTGTGCCTTGTGAAGATCAATCTTGAGTTGGCCAATCTCGTCGGGGTCAGTCGCTTGCGCCAGCTTCTTTTCGATCTTATTTGCAACTCTGATGGCCTTTTTCCGTTCTACATGGCGAACAGTCAGTTACTCTCCTTTGCGCTAGACAAAGATGGATGTTTACATACCGAAGAAACGGACCATGTGGTATTTGCCAATCATCTGGCTCCGGAATTTCTTGGTCTCCGCATCCTCGATGCGCTGCTTATGCGCCGCTAGTTCTCGTTCAAGTTCATTTTGTTTATTTGCAGGAATATTTGATGTGTCGCGGGAGAGAAGTCTCTCAATTGCACGGGCGCGCTTCTTGATGGCGGCCAGACTGTCGATATCGATCGCCTTCTTTGGCTTGTGCTTATGGGTTCTCGCTTTCTTTCGGTCGGGGTGGACGTGGTCATTGTTGTGCGACTCGGCGCGAGATCGTTTTATTCCCATTGTTGAAATCGGCTGTGAAGAGAAAGTGTTACAATCGAGAGGTAATTAAGTCGAGGACTCAAAGTTTCTGGGGTCGCAAGATGAGATTTCCAGGTTCTGCTTCGCGAAGAACTGAGACGAGGCCCAGAGCCATAAAAAATTTGTGGATCCTTCAGGACCTGCCCCGCCAGGTCTTTGGCTGCTGGGTGGCATTGTCAAGGGTTAGGGTCCACTGTAGAACACCACCATCATCGCCAAGTTCAACTTCAAGGGAGCGTTCATCAACACCAGACAACAAAATCAAGACATGACGATTTCATAATTTTTGTGACGAGCTCCTCGACTATGACTCACGATTTACAGAAAAGGCGATAACTGGACAGCCACTCTCACTTCTAGGTGCTGCGCGAGTGATATTCCGCATTCAATTCCAACTCTACCAATCGCCTCTTTCTCATCATCATTTTCATCATGGACCGTCCCGAACCTGGATTGATCAAATGGTCCCCAAATCCCAACCATGACTCCTTCTTACACGTAAACCTGCAACACCGTATTGTGCAGGTTTTTGAGCCCACAGGTCATGCTCAGAAAGGACGGTTCGAATACAAGAAGATCTCAAAACACGATGATCTGCCGCCGCTCACTACGTACGATTGGTCGCCATCAATTCCGGGACTTGTTGCCGTGGGAACTTCGACTGGTGTGGTTAATCTCCTACGCATCGATGATAACTCCAATGCGTACCTTGAGTTGAACCTGAAGATGTCGCGCACTTGTCATGCAGTGGCCTTCAACACAACTGGAAAGCTGGCAGTGGCCCTGGACAGAGTGAGGAGCGACAACTGTTTGTATATATGGGATGTCAATCGCCTCTCTGGAATGGACAGTACTATTACTGGTTTCCCTACCGACATAGAGCCTCCCTCGGATCCAACAGATCGACTCGAACCTAGTGTGTCCGTTTCCAGTGTCAAGTTCTTTGAAGATAATCCCAACTTGCTGGTCGCCGGTATTAAAGGACAGGGCCTTCGCATTCATGACTTGAGAGGTATTTCTACAGCCTCTTAGAAGCTGGAGCTTTCATGTTAACCAATCTCTCAGATCACCACAGAGGTGTCATCCAGTTCCAGACAAAATGCTGCAACAACCTGGCGATTGACTACGCAGATCCAAACTACTTTGCATCATCGGCTCTCGACCAACCAGGAGTGATGGTGTGGGATCGACGAGCAATCAGCCGCAACGGAATAAACCCATCATATGCTGATGCCCTTGAGAGGGATAATTTGCCCTGGGGCGGCGCCCTGCGTCTCGATCGTGCAGTCCAAATGGAGGCAGACCCGGCCGCCATGGACAGCAAGAACTCCTTCATCCGATCTCTCCGATTCTGTCGTGATCATCCTGGTATGCTTGCTGTGCTGTCCAGAACCGGCCAACTCAAGCTTCTCTCAACCAAACGCGAGTTTGAAGAGCCAGAACTTCAGGTGGAAGACAGCCCCGAGCTGCTCGAGGTCAGACGGTCGTATGAACTTGACCCTCTCTATGCGGAGCAAAATCGAAGGAACGAGAAGATAGTTTCATTTGACTGGATCACCATGAACTCCCCCGTCCTTCCGCCCCGCTTGCTTGTCCTTCGAGCCAACGGTGCTTTCGACATCCTGGGGAAACCATCATTTACTTCAGAGTACCCGTTCCAATTGATTCCATGGCAAACATCTCATCGTGGATTTGAAGGTAGGAACTTTATGAACGGTATTATCCAAGGAAATAGCCTCGCTAACAGTATAATATTCCAGAGGGGACTCCATATCATGACGCTATCGAACTTGAGCCGCCAGAGTCGCAGCAAATATTTGGCCCGTTGATGACAGAGCAAGCTCTGGCTGACATACCAGTATTCGGACCGGAAAAGGCCGACATACCAGCGCTGGTAGAGAAGATTTTTCAAACCCCTGTCGAAGAGGCCATTGCCGTAAAGGTCATGGACGATATAGATTTACCAGAGTCTTTTGCGGAGGCCTCCTCAATTGCTGATAAACTTGGTGCCTTGAGGTTAACCGCAAAAGAAGTCCACAACAATCCAGCAGATGCCGAACCTCCATCGCAGCTTGAACGCCACGAACAACTCCTCACAGATACGAGGAATCTACTAAACCTACCGTCCAACGCACAGTCTGTATTGGACCATCTCATGATACACCGTGCCAAGGAGGGTTACTTGTTCAACTATGCGAGGAACCAACAGATCGTGGCTGACGACCCTTGGCTTCGGGACGTCTGGGCTTGGGTCTCTGGTGAGTAGATATCTGCGGAAAACCCCAGGTTGCCGACACTAATGCGATTCTTGATAGGTGCCGAAGAAGCAGCAGCTGATGGAGGGATGATGTCGCAGCCACTAGACATTGGATACCTCGGTGTGCATACGATTTGGAACAACAAGCTAGGAAGCAAACCATCTCCAAGACTATCCGATACCAGCAACCCTGCCCCAGATAAAATTGGATGGGAACGCTGTCTGAACAGCATCAACAAAAGACTCAATATCCCCAAGTACGACGGAACAGCAGAAACCAAATGGCCTCACCACAGGGAACTATGCATGGAGATGTGCGGTTGGGGTCGATCCTATGAAGCAGAATTTCGTGAAGCACAGTCTGTGACGAGCCTCAAGAAGGACTCAACATGGCACACCATGGTTGCCGCCCATGCCCTGTTCAGGGGCGACACCAAGGGAGCAGTCCAAGTACTGAAGAAAGCCAGCTCAGAATATCCAGGGCTACTTTTTGTCTCGTTGGCTCTCCAACTCATTGGGAAAACAGGCGATCTCAAAAAAGAAACGCTTGATTTCGATGAGCGCGTCGCATCAAAAACAGACCCTTACCTTCGCGCAATCTCGTCCATCATCGCTACTAACGACTGGGCCATAATAGCCAACCAGCGGTCCCTTCCTCTTCGGGATCGCGTCTTTGTCGCCCTACGCACCCTCTCAGACGAGGACCTGTCCGTCTGGCTCGAAAAGGAACTTGCCGCAGCGATATCAACCGGAAATCTGGAAGGCATAGTACTCACAGGTATAACGGACTCCTTCGTCGACATTCTCGCTCGATACGTCCAAAAGTTTGGTGACTACCAGACCGCCACTCTCCTCATCTCAATATGCAGCCCTCGCTTTATCGACGACATCCGCACCACTGCATTCCGCACTGCCTATAGACAGTACCTCCAAAACCACCACTCCTTCTTCCTCCGCGCAAAATTCGACGTCGAATCTACCAAACGTAGTAAACACCACGGTCGCCCTACCGTCAAACTGCCCGGAAAGCAAATAGCCATGCGTTGCGTATACTGCGACTCTGAGGCTTCGCGCTATTACCGATCATCCGCCAACAATCCAAACAACAACACGCCATCCAGCACTCCCAACTTTATGAAACCAGCCCCCTCGAAGCCTTCTACAGAACCACCTCCAAACCCGAGCGCAAACGCCTTTACAGAAAAAATGGTGGCGGCGGGGATTAGTTGTCCGACCTGTAAGAGGCACCTGCCTAGGTGCGTGGTTTGTCTGGAGATTGTCGGCCTGCCGAGGAGCGATAAGCCTGAGTTGAGCAAAGATCCCGAGGTTAGGAGCGCGGCGAGGTTTCCTACTTTTTGCATGCAGTGTAAGCATGTTTTGCATTTGGATCATGCGAGGGCTTGGTTTAGACGGCACAGGGAGTGTCCGGTGCCAGAGTGTAGGTGTAAGTGTAACTTTAGGGCCAATGATGAGTTGAATTATCGGTGAGCGGGAGGGGGAAGGCGGTGTGGAATGTGTGGAGGAGGAGGAGGAGGAGGAGGAGGAGGAGGAGGAGGAGGAGGAGGGGAATGGGAAACCTGTGCTGAGGGCAGTTGATGTTCGTGCTTTGTGAATGTGGTCGTTTTGCTTGACATTTCTGGTTTTACGGCAAGATTGCGGTGCGAATGACCATAATTTTACGGCCCCAAAAGTCAGTTACTCGCTAGGTCTATTTCTTTCACAGTCCCCGTATGAGCAAAGAGTGTATTGAATGAACGTCGTTAGTATGGAAAGAAGGTATTGGTCTTTTTTCTTGGAACTGGCGTATGCCCTTCCCTTCCCTTCCCTTCCCTTTTCTTTCCTTCTGCTTGCCTGAAATTATTTTCGAGACAGACCACGAATCACAGATGTAGTCATTACCACCTTATGGATATCGATGCTGGCAGGCAGGCAGGCTCCGTTCACATTCACAACGTCCAACGAGAGCGTATCGTATCGTTGTCCGAGACGTTAGAAACATAATGCACAACCGGGTTATGCACCAATGTCTCATATAGTAGCTGAACTCTAAATTATCCTGCAGCAGCCACAGGTAATATTTTCTAATCTTATTCCTGGGCGTGTGCGTGCGGGTGTTTTTTTTTTCTCCCTCTTTCTTCTTCTTCTGGAATACCTATTATGTGCTGTGTATGTACGGCATCCGAGTTGGTGAATTACTTCCTTACTGGCTGACCGACCGTTCAATCGCTTAGGTAAAATGCATTCATTCTGTCACACACCGTTTCCATGACTCCACTGGGGAGTAGTTGACCGTTTCCGGTGCGTGGCCATCTGATAAGACGAAAGTGGAGAGGAAAGTTGCATGAAGAGACAGAAAACGTGGTGGGTGGTGCCGAGGCCAACGTCTCTTCCATCACCCAAAAAAAAAACATCATGTGTTTATGTGATTTCTGCTTTTAGTTTTTCTTCCCGATCTGTATCTGTTTTCCCGATTTCTTCTGCCCCGTTCACCGATGTGGACAGTTGCGCTCCGTCGTAAACTAATCCTCTCTCCGTCCCATATTACTTACCAAGCAACTCCAAGCTTTCTCTTCTATGAAAAAAGAACACTTCTTGCGAGTCTTGGCACATTTTCTTGGACAAATTCTCTTGGTCATAATCAGACGGATGAAAGGGGACCGTAGAAAAAATGGGTCACCCAAGATTGCGAACCTGCTCTGGGCGGGCTCGGCGGTCTCGGCGGGCTCGGCGTCTGGGCGGGCGTTGCTGGGCGTTGCTGGGCAATCCTTGGCTCTGCTGGGCACGTTTTTCTCGGCAAAAGTGAAAAGAAGTCTGGGCAGGCCAAGAGAAATGACGGGAGGGAGTTTCTTTGTCCCCCCGCAGCTTTTGCTTCTTCTTTTTGGGGAAAGAAGTCTTGGAAGATGAACTATTATGTTGCTTGCCGGTACTCCATATTCCGTAGGTTTTTGACTACATACAAGCGATCGTAACACACAAAAGTGCAACGGTCCAAACGATATTGGCTTTCATACTGTTTAAACCGAAGGATATTTGACACCTCTTGGCGCGAGGGAGAAAGACAAAGAGGGGAGGGGAAGATGTTGAGGGGCTCCGTCACAGTCACGCCATTTGGCGGGGCAATCCCAGGCGGCATCCCGGCTTGCTTAACAGGCAAGCTCAACCAAGGTGCTGATTGACAGAATGCAGTTTCGAACCAATAATCGTGTCTCATCGGCGCAAGCAGAACAAACAGAGCCTTTGCTGGCAAAAAAGAGGGTTGTTGGAACTTGGTGGCGGTTCGACGACTCGGTTTCCGGGGACTGTTCTTGGATCCATCTTGGCCACCGTCACTTCCTCTTAGCGGACGTTCAACCGCTCAAGCAAAGAAGAAAAGGGGGCAGTGTTTCCACGGAAAGGTGTTGATGACCCTGTCCCAAACAGATGGATGGATTGCGGCAGTCCGCTCATGGTCAAACGGTATCAAAAAGTCGGGGTCGCCAAGCACTTGGCGCGCGGAGGGTGATCTCTTGGCCAGCGGCATCTTGGCTTTTTTTCTCCTGTTGTTGATGTTGACATTCATCATTTCTTTCATCAAAAACAACAGTCGTCTCAAACAGCGGGAAGGGGAAACGAACGGATGGGTGCCGTGATGGCTGATGCCCAACGCAATGCAGCCGCATTGTGTGTTGGTGGAGCACATGAACCGAGGAATCGCTCGATCGAAAATCGAATGGGAAGGAGCGCGACGAATGGGGGGGCCAGCACAGCATCAGCAGAGAACTGAACCGAACAAACAAGATGGGGATGGGGATCCCAGTCAGGGGTCGCATCTCTTGATCGCGCATGCATCGATTGAGTGATGAATGAGAAAGGAAAGAGAGGAAAAAGCGTGTGACCAAGAAGGCAACTCGCCTCCATCCCGCCAAGGAATTCCTCGCAAATACCAAGCCTTGGCATGACCTTGGCGCCACTTGGCGGCAAAGTAGTGCTGTTAGTGGAGGAAACGGTGTCCGCTCAAAGGGGCGCAGCGAAGCAGCTGAAAACGGTGAGCGATCAACACAAGGTACGACAGGCGGGCCGACGCTGCCACCATCAGCCAATGAAGGGCGCTTGGCATCCGAGGCCCCGACTGCCAAGCCAGCCAAGAGAGGCCAAGAGAGGCCAAGAGAGTTTGCCAAGAGTTTCCGCCATGTATTGCCATGAGAGCCAAAGCTGTAATAAAGACATAATGGTCCGCTGTTCTCCTGAATCCCAACGTGAAGCTGTTTTCCCCTTTGCAACACTCGAAACGATCGATTTTCGCTTTTAAAAACCATCAACACATTTACGCGTCCGTCGCGGTTGTTTGCATCATCGGTTCCTGCCCCCGACGCGACGTTTTGCTGCAGGCTCCCCCTTTGGTCTTGGCACCTTCAATTTGAAGGCTTCCAAGCTCCCAAGTTTCCACCGCCCAGTCACTCACCCTCGAGAGGTCTCGGCGCTCTTTCGAAAAAGTGGGTCGTAGGGCTTGTCTGTCTTGCGTGCCCTTTCTTCTCTTTGGGACTCCGCTCAACCACACGCCCACGTGATTTTCGGTCCGGAAAACCTTAAATCCGGCAACGAAACTTGCCAAGCACTTCCACCTCACAACATCAAGCAAAGATCACGAGACCGTGCACACTGCCAAGATGTCAACGGGAACGATTCCAACCAATCAGGTGTCGCCGACGCAGGCGGCCCCGGAGCCATCTAACAACTCCAACAATGCTTCTGCGGCACCATCAACTACACCCGCTGCTGCGTCGACTGGCTCAGCCAGCTCGGCTTCGAACGGAACCACTCCGGCTCCCTCAACCGCAGCCACCAACAGCTCTTCAGCATCATCTGCTCCCCAAGATGAAAGCTTGACTTGCCGCTGGTCTGAGTGCAATGAGCGCTTCACTTCCGCAGAGGTCCTCTATGACCATATCTGCGAGAAGCATGTCGGTCGCAAGAGCACCAACAACCTCAATCTTACGTGCCAGTGGAATCAGTGCCGGACAACCACCGTCAAGCGTGATCATATTACATCGCACATCCGGGTCCACGTCCCGCTTAAGCCCCACAAGTGCGATTTCTGCGGAAAGTCATTCAAGCGTCCCCAGGATTTGAAGAAGCATGTCAAGACCCATGCCGACGATTCGGTCCTGGTTCGTGCTCCTCAAGACCAGGGCAATGGCATGAACCCCGCATACCGCGCCCACCCGGGTTCTAAAGGTAATTCCTTTCCTTCTCTCGCAGAGGTTTCGAGTCTAATTCCGCCTCTAGCTCCCTCCAGTTTTTATGATCACAATGGCCATATGCGTGGAACTAACTCGGGCCCCTTTGGCCATCCGCATCAGAACGGCCAGCCCAATTACTATAGCCAGCATGCCCCGCCCCAGCAGCCCTACCATGCTCCTATGTACTATTCCCAGCCCATCAACCCCCGCGGAGACTTTATGGGCCACCAGGCATCCTTTGGCGGGGCTGATGCCCGCGGCAAGAGAGGAATTGACGACCTGAATGAGTTTTTCGGCAGCGTCAAGCGTCGCCAGGTCGACCCTACTTCCTACCAGCAGGTTGGCCGGTCATTGATGCCCATCCATGCTACCCTTGGTCTCCAGGCCGGCGGCGGTTTGGCCGCCGAGTATATGGCCCAGCCTCCTCACACTCTCGGCATGCACCCGGCTTCCCATGCTGGTCCTTTGACGCAGCACTATTACCTGCCTCCCATGCCCAACCTTCGCACCAAGGAGGACTTGACCCAGATCGACACCATTCTCTCCCAGATGCAGTCGACCATCTATGAGAACACTGGCTCGCCCAACTCCCACTACCAGACACAGGTCGACCCTCGTCAGCCTTCTCCTCATTACGCCCAGAGGCCAAACATTGACACCTATGCCGTCGCAGGTCCTCAGGTCGTCTCTCCCATGAGCGAGGCTCCCTCCCACTCTAGCAGTGGTACTCCTGCAGTCACCCCTCCCTCGAGCACCATGTCCTATACCTCTGGTCACTCGCCCACCAACTCTTCATCTGGAATGTCTCCCTCTACTCGTCACAGCTCCACCTCGGTCTCGTACCCAAGCCTTCCCAGCCGCCCTGGTCTGCCATACCCCTCCTCTTCGGGTCTCGCTTCCAACTTCACTCATAACGAGCGTCGCTTGTCTGGTGGTATGCTTCAGAGCTCCTCTCATGCTCGCCGCACCGGCTCTGGTTCCGAGTCTTCGGATGGCGCCCGCACTCCCAAGGCTACCGATGGCACTCCTGTCATGTCTTCTGTCAGCTCTCCTTCCGGCGATTCTGAGGGTCCCGAGGGCGAGACCTACGATGATTGGCTCCAGCAGATGCGCACCATCGAGTACCTCCGCAATGCCATTCGTCACCGTCTTGAGCGTCGCGAGTACGATGAGGAGGCCGACAACAGCCGCATCGACCCTGCTCTTGCTGATCGCGGTCGGGACCGGGTTGCTTACCCGACCCTTCCTCCCATGCATTAAGTAAGAGAGACATAGTTTTTGTTTTGTTCTGTTGTTTTGTGATGAAAGTCTTCTATTTTCCTCGCGACGAAGATACCTCACCTCATTCTCTGTTGTTTTTTCCATAAAAATTGATGGATGGACTGGGAAATTGTTTTTTTGTCTTTTCTCCTTCCTTTGCTGTAATGGGATTCTTTTTTTTTAAGGGTTTTCTTCGGATTGAGCGGGGCGCTGCGGGTGTGTGTGCGAATGAAACTGGAATGGCAATGGGATGGGATGGTATGGGAAGGCGCGTGGGCTATAGTTGTAGCAGACACATAAGATACAGCTTTACGGCTCATTCTCTTCCTCTATACATTGTTGTGTGTATGAGGTTTTTGACGCCTTCAGTGTATTCGCTTTATAAATTCTACTCTTTGAACAAACAGTCTGGCCTTTGTGGTGTCAAGAGTGGAGAAATAGAGGGATGTGTGTTCCTGGAGGGAAGAGACGCAGCGAAAATTGCTTTCCAGGATTTTATGCTTCCGTGTCTCGGGGCATGTCTTGGACCTCGTAACCAGCCTTTGGGCAACTCAAACTATCCATCATCAACAATAATACAAAAGAACACCAACAATAGCTGTCGGCGTGTTGTCTGTTTATCATTCATCATTGTTCTTCGGGAATTCATCTTTTCTGCCACAAAAAGCTGAAAGGGCAGTAAAAGCAAAGATTTTGTTGGGGGTTTTTTTTTTTTTTTTTTTTTTAAAAAATAAAAAATGATACTCTTTTTAATGCCTTCTCGACTCCTTTTTCATACCCTTGTTGGCCACCTTTCCTAAATTATATAGGGTGTATCAATTACTTCTGAATTGCCTGTCTTGGTTTGGATGGATATCTGAATTACTTACAAGTAAGTACCTACACTCTGATCCCTGAACGTCTGTTAGCTCAGTTCTGGTGACAAGGAGGGAATCTCAACCATTTTTTATTTTTTTTTGTTTTCATGGTTATTGGGATTTTTATTGTATTAATACAAGGGTAAAAAAAATCCCCCAAAAAACCCCGTACCAACAATAGCATCTATAGCCACGCCTTGCTTATACGTCCAGACCGGTCCATTATTATTGTAGCACCCCTTGAGGCCGGGTCTATTACCTGCTAGACCGTCGTTTATGAGACCGTCAGAATTAATCATCCCGCTCTGCTTAAACCAAGTCCAGGCTCGTTCTGCTCTGGCTAGGTGCGTTACGTTGTGAGTGTGGATGTACATACAACCCCGCAGCGAGTTTTATGTATAACAAATTGGAAATAGCGTTTTTGTATGTTTGGTGTGGAAAGTCCCTACCAGATTCCGCCGTCGCATTCCGTGTCGGGTCCAGAAGGAGTAGATGTATTCTTTCGTCCAGTTGGGCAGTGGAAAGGTAGGTTGAGCTGGTGTTTAAGGAGGAGAGGGTGAGTAAAGAGAGAGCCCACTAGGCTGTGTCGTCTGTTGAGTCTGCGCTGAAGGAGCCGCCCCCTGGGAATACCACGGTAAAGGGGCGCTCTGGGCTGATATCACGTCGCTGGCTAGAGATAGGTAGGTGGAAATTTGGGATGAGGGTATTTGAGCAGAACCGCGGGAGAGGTAAGTGAGGATTTGTGGTTAGAGAGATTGCCGAGATCCACCGTGCTACGGACGTGTCCCAGTGGGCAGAGGTGGGTGAGTAGAAGTGGGAGTTCAGGGATGTGATTGCGTTGTGGGGGATGGTTGTGAACTTTGGTGAAGGGGTGGTGGTGTTGCGTTTTGCGATGTGCGGATAGGAGGCAAGAGAAGGGGGTGTGAAGAATGGAAGTAGGATGATGAGTGGTTTCATTTTGGGTGACTGGTAGGCGAGGAAGAGGCGTGATTTATGTGAGTCTCTAAGAGGTTGATGGTGATATTCTGATTTCGTGAAATACCCATGGATTCCCCTTCAGTCCAAGACTGCCATACTCGTGATGATATGGTCCTTTTACAATTGCAAACGACATACTCCGCCGAACGCGGGTTTCCAGGTTGATTAAGCTTCTGATGAGAAACAGGTCGTACCGTTACCATGCGCGTGCTCCTGTGCGTGCGTTTACAATGTATTGTACGATGTTCTTATGACCTCCCGACCATGTGGTTGTGGTTGTGATCCCTCTCAGCAAGACAAATAGGGGTCTGGGGAAAACTGTCTCTCGGTCACGTCGCCGGTTCTCTGAATAGTCAGCATGCACAGCACTTGTGTGATTTATAAGACAAGGTTAAATGAGAATCTGGCGAAGACGAAAAGGAGAAAATGACTTGTCTGTGCCTTTGCAAAATATATTGTTTCAATCACATTTCCGTCACACAAGCCCCGAGATTCACAGGAACCGATGCAGGTTACACTACAAACTTACACAACGGTCCTGCTGGAAGGCGGCTCAGTCTGCAAAGGTATTCCTCCCAAGGTAGTAGTGAACAAAGGGGTTTAATCTCGGCGACTTGACGGCCCAACCAACCACGTCTTACCATGACCAAAAATAAAAACTTGTTCTTCCAAGTTTCTCAAGAGGAAAGCTACCACTTTCTTCTTGTAGAATCAATATATGGATCCGGACCTTTTGATCAACATCGGTACTTCCTCGTTGGCGCTGCGTAATCCGGTGGCTGAGGAAAGCTTGAGACAGAAAAGTGGTTCGATCAAAGCGAGTTTCCGTACATTCCGATATTCGATGGCGGCACAGAAGAACATCTAATCTTCCATTCTCTGCGCCTGGGCAGGCACCACACATGCAAGTCGGATGCACTACGACCCCGGTCTATGCGCGTCCGGTATTTGTGTTGCTGTCTCCAGTCCACTCTAGGCTCCCTCACAGTGCCTCAGTTGCCTCCCAACGCCTATTTGCATCTATGCAACTGTGATCTCGTATCCCGGCCATTTCTAAAACACGCCATCCTGCTAGATTTTTCTCTTGAAGAAATGGGTGATGGATGAATGATGAAATCGGGTGTCCCCGGTGGTGGACCTCGGAATGTTGATGAACTGCTAGGTTTTCCCGAAAGCGAACGCCTTTTCCGCGTTACAGGATGGCGTCGTTAGACATCCCCACTGCAGATCTTCAATGCAATCTTCACCAGGGCTGTTCTCGATCGGGTGTTAGCAAAGACCGCAAGTTGACCATAAATCTGCTAACAGCGGGGACGTTAGGTCTGTCACATTCGTGGCGTCGGGAGCCAAAAGCGCCAAAAATGCACTGACAGCATCCACCACCATCCGCGATTGCCGCTTCCTGCACTAGGTCGACAGAAGGTAATATCAAGATGGATGCGTGTATGATTACACGGCATGAACCAACAAAATGGATTCGACGCTGCTCGTTGTTTACCTCAAATCAACCGATCCTAACATGAGAGACCCTCCAGTCCCGACACCCCCAAGCCTTGTCCAAAAAAACAAGAAAAAAAAACAATGAATCCCGTCTCCCCGTTTCCCCCGTCCCTCCCCGTTACCTTCCCGTGGCGAGTCATCGCAGGCCGCCATTCCCTGACCAATCGAATCCAATTGTTCGCTTAGGAATTGTTGGATTTGGCTCCCCCTGTCATTAAAATGTCGTCTTGGCTCCCCTTGGTTAAAGAGTGTTTCAGCCGGCCATGGGCAGGGGTGTCCACGACGATCATCACACCCAGCACCCAAGTAATTTTTGGCAGCCACGCAGCCCTGTAAGAAGTGAGATGGGAAAGTGGGTTGGGTTGCCTGTTGCATCACCACATCAAGGACCAAAGGAAAAAAAATAAAAAATCTCTGTACAACATCCTTCCCAGGTCGCATATCCAAGGGACCACCTTGGGAACCAACGACACCCCCAGAAACAGCCTGCAACGCATGGTGTATAACCTGAAAAAGGCCAGGATATCATCAACGAGCGAGTCTATGTGCGACGCCAGATGCGGGTCACCCGACAATTGTCTGAGTCCAAAGTGAAAAAAAGATTCCGAAGGTCGCTCATTAAGCCGGATGAAAAGGGAACCAACCGTGAGATAACATAACCAACCCCGTGGATGACAAGATGATGGGAACGGCCACCCTGCAGACCCCGAAAACGGGTGGAAAGTCTCGCTTCTCAAAAGCCCTTCCGGTCCCTCCTTCTCTCCCACCACTGTCCCTGGACGACCTTCCAGACTTTGGCAAGTTTGAATCAACATCATTGTACTCATCGCAACTTCCCTCGGTACCTCCGCCGCCCCCCCAAAAAGGAGGACCAGAACAGAAAGAACTCCCTCAAGCCCCTATTCGCCAGAGTGTTACTGGACCCCCTCCCCCACCTCCACCAAAGAAGCAGGAATGGGCCACTGTTAGGGAAACGACCATGGCCGCTATTGCTTCACCTCCACCTGTATCGAGTCCGATAAACTCGCCCTTCTCCCCGCGCCTTCCGTCCAAATCTCCTGGCATACCGCCACCGGTCAGCGTGCCACGGAGACGGCCTGTTGCTGCACCGACAGCTGCTGCTGCCCCCACGCTTTCGGTCCCAACTCCGACCTCTTCTCTCCCGATGCCGACATCACCAGACAGGTCTCCTTCGCCTGCTGCTTCCATCTCTAGTTTGCTGTCGGCATATTCCAATCACACAGCCGAATCAACACCTCGATCATCGGACTCTTACTCGGCACAGTCCCCGACAGTAAAGGACTTACAGAAACAAGACTCGTCGTCTCCTCCTCCACTGCCTTTGAAAGATGCAAGTCGTGTGCAGATACAGACACAGACCCAACCAGCGCCATCCACGCACACCGCATCCCCCTTGAAAGATAGTGCGGGTTCTAGCTCGTCTCCGCAGGATCAGCTCTGGAGACGCAGATCATTAAAAGCTGATAAACACATTGCCGTCCCGGAACTCAACCTTGTGGCCAGCAACGGATCAACTGTCAACCCCGTTGCACATCACGGTGCGCCGACGAGTCAACCCCCCACACAACCACTTCCGCCTCCGCCATCTCCGCTTCACCCGGCTCAAGGTCCACAATCACGAAGCGCTAACGGGGGACTGCCCGGTCGAAATATTCGACCGGTATTAGATTCCGCCGAGCCGGCAGTTCCGCAAATTGAGGTCAACAACATGGGACAGGAAGCATCCAGTTTGAAGCAGAGGCTCAAGAGCAAGAAGGACCATGAAAGCCCCAAAGCAGTCGATCAAGCAGCAATCATGAGTCCCGTTAAATCCCTCGCCAGCGTATCTCCCCTTTCAGCACAGCAACGTCTGCCGACTCCTGATTACGGCACGCACGATGTATTGAGTCCGCAGTTGGAGGTTGTCGTGTCGCCGGTATCACCGGCTTTGACGCCCGAGTTACCGAATGACCAAAGCCACCCGCCACCTCCCCCGATCCCCCGGAAGGCGCTGGGGCCTGCTCTCGATCATCGAATTCGTCATGCCAAGAGCAGTCCCAGCCTTGCACCAAAACCAAGCAACTCGGCACTCAACGGCGTTCGTTCGCCCGGTCTGCCGGTATCACCTGCACCTGGCCGCGACCGAGGCGCAAGCCATTCTCAAGCTCCGCCGCTGTCTGCAGGTGCCCATGGGGATCCAACAAGCTACCCAGATTTTTACCCGCCACCACCCCCACCGCCTGCTTCGTATCATCAAAGAGAGTCGCGCTCGCGACCCCAGACACCAACTGGTCGGAGCAAACCGATATCGGAGACGGGTTCGGAGGTGACGGTCAGGGCAGCACCACCGCCGAGGCCCGAATGGCTCGACTATCCTCTCAGGGAGCCGGATCCGAATGGGCTAGATGAGACGGATAACCCCGGAGCTGCATTGTTTCCGAGAAATTGGTATGCTCCTCTAGGGCCCGACGAAATTCTGGATGCAAAACCGCTGGAGAACAAGCATTTCCGATGCATCACCAATCACCGGATCATGACGGCGGGGAAGCAGAAGAACAACCCCATAGCATGCAGGTTATGTGGACACAAAGACCGGAATGCCGAATGCTACATATGCAGCTCGTGTCATTTGAATGTCTGCTCGGGTTGCACGGGTCACCTGCGCAGGTTCAAGGGCGATCTGGAGTCTGTCCTACAGGCCATTGAGGAGAAGAAGGCGCCGAAACAGTTGCAGCCTCTGGCCGCGTTACAACAGGATGGGGATGAATCTGCAACTGCAGCGTTCCTAGATGAGGATTAGTTGGAGAATCAAGACGAAGCATTAATTATTTTTCCTTTTGCTTTTGACGTTGGAATAGATGATTTAATGGCACACGGATATACGGATACCATTTTGCATAAGAGATGTGGGCGGGCAAAGAGCGGTCTTTCTCATGGGGTTCTGCATGGCCGGGATACACGTGTATAAGCTTCTTGATAAAGTATTTGTTGATAAATAAGAGATATGGCGATGTAGTTATTATTCGGATTGGATATTTGTTGCTTGGAGAAAGGTGTTTGGTACCACGCAATGGTAAAAGTAAATAAAATTGAGTTCAGCAATCCCATCATTGGCATTCACCGGTTTACTTACCAGTTGTATTCCGTAGTTGGGAGTTAATATACGAGGATATCCCATCCCCAAAATCTCCAAAATCGGAGTTCTGGAACAAGACCATCTCAAATTCCAGCTCGTTCCTGATGCAACACTCCGCAATGGTGCTGCAGTTCCCGCGCACCAATGCAACGCTAGACAGTTGGCCGTGGGCCAAGCATGAGCTCCGGGGTTACCACAACATGCGCCTGCCAATCACAGCCTCAATCGCAGAGTAGCATCATCCTGGGGACAACTGACAACTCATTCAACTCTCGCTCTCATCATCACCGACTTTCTGACATTCTGTATCTCTTACCCTCACTGGGATTTTGGCGAAAAGGAAACAAAATGTCATCTACATCAAACGGCGCAGTATCGCGCGTGCAGTCACTGCGTAAACCGAACGCTTCCACGACAACGACAACAAGCACAGGTCACCGCAACGCGGCTACAGGAGGAACCAATGATCGCACAGCCAGAATAACGGCCAATGGAGCTGGGGCGGCCACGACTGCAACGAGGAGCAGCAGGCCATTGTCTGGAGTCTTTGGGCGCATGACAGGCCCTCCGGCGCGACAACGGGATGCCGATACGTCTTCTGTTGTATCCGATGCGCCGGCGACGACAAGTCGGTTGACGAGGGCGGCATCTACACGGCAGCTGTCCTCCACAACCTCATCGGCACGGCAGAGGGGTGATCCAGATGTATTTTCCGTTTCCGCCGATGCAGCACCTCCAAGTCGACTGACAAGGGCTACTTCCATTCGGCAAATATCTGCTGCCTCTGCGCGGACTGCTCCGTCGGACCACGGTACTTCTATGGCTTCTGACGCATCATCTGCTACGACAAGTCGCCTTACCAGGGCGGCATCTATTAGGCAGATATCCAACACTTCAGCAAGGGCAGCATCGTCATCCGTACCAGATTCGGTGGCAACACCAGCCAGCAGGAGGCCAACCACTTCCTCTGGACTTCCGCCATCTTCAAGGCCACGAGTGACTTCCAACGCTGTCGCGGGGCACACTCGCGCCAAGTCCTCCGGAACAACCCTCACTTCCATTGCTCCAACCGGTTTGCGACCACCTTCTCAGGGATCAGCCACGTCAACCAGTACGACTAGTACGTCCACTACGGCTACTACTAAAGCACCAACACGCACGACATCTATTTCCACGCCACGAACCACTGGTGTCCGGCCAAAATCCCTTCACTTGCCATCTACTTCAGCAAACCAACCATCTTCCCCACCAAAGCTGCCTAAGCCGAACTTCAACACCCACCTCCAATCATTCACTCCTCTAAAACCTCCAGCTCCCAAGGCTTTGACTTCGACCTTTCTCGCCCCGCCGTCTCCCTCAAAGTTACCCGCCAACGTGGCGATTTCCGCCGAGACTGCTAGACTCCAAACTCAACTTTTGCAGCTTCACGTTCTTCACCGTGAATCATTCTCCGCTGCGCAGTCATACCACGGTTCGGCAAAGTCAAAACTCGCGAGCAAATTCGAGAAGGTCAAGAGCTTAGACGATGAGGTGGGGCAGTTGGAACGGGCGACGGTTGAGGAGGAAGGGATAAGGGATTTGTTGGCGTGGGCTGGCGGTGGTGGTGGTGGGAGTGCCGGACCGAGTCTGGAAGGAAAGATACAGCTGCTGGATCGGACGGTGCAGACTGTCTGGGCGCTGACGGAGTCGCAGGGAGGGAAGTACGGAAAGGTTGTGAGGAGGTTTGAGAAGTGGTTTGAGAGGGCTAGTGGCATTATGGATTGCAGAGATCTGGGAGAGGATGGATCTGGAGGGGAGGGAGGGCTGGAACTGATTGGTAAAGTCGGGGAGGAGTGGGATAGGGAGGTTGAGGGTTTGGAGAGACGGCTTAAAGAGCTGAAGGAGGGGTTGAGGGATGTAAACGGAGGGGTGGAAAGTAGTAAAGGGAGCGTGGGGGTAATGGTTAAGGGGTTGGAGGGTTTGGTTTGGGGCATGGTGGAGGGGTTGGAGGGTTTGGTTTGGGGCATGGTGGAGGAGTTGCTGGTTATGAAGGGGTTGGAGCGGGAGGTTTTGAGGCAGGAGATGGTTTGGGTTCGGAGGGTGAATAGGGAGGGTGAAGGTGAGGGTGAGAGAATAAACGGAGGGAACTCGAAGAGGGCGGGTGCTATTTGGAGGGGGTTGTGAGAGAGGGTGGGCGGTTTCGTTTCTTTTATATAGCCGAGAGAACCGCATCATATTCAGGGAAGGCAAATGGGGAAGCGAATCTCTCCTGCTTAGAATACATTTTTTTGTTTATTCTGTCAATAGAAGCATGTTATGATTTCGCACAGTGATCACCGACGGTAAAAGCGTGAAAGCAAGAAAGGTAACGACAATAAGAAGAGAATGAGACCACCCAGGCAAGGCTCGATGTCAAGCAGGTTCATGACCCATAACTACCTAGAGACTACTAGCTAGCGTACTGCTAATACGTTTGGGACTGACCATATAGGACTTGGGAGTCTGGCCACTGTGCGCCATACAGACTGTGATGGTGAACTGGGCCGTTGAAGAGGAAGCTTATATATCTGACTGGCATTGCGACTGTTCATTGGACTAAAAAGGGGTGGTGGCATGTTTTACTTGTTCCTTGACACATACTCAGTTCTGGTGTATTGTTGTTGTTGTTGTTGTTGTTGTTGTCTTGACACTCTCAGCTGGCTACAATTCACTTGTATGAGCTTCAAGTCAATGGTGAAGCAGCACAACTTACGATCAAAGTGCGTCTGTTCAGTCAGGTCCTTTTCGGGACAACGGAAAAGAGCCACTATGACAAAGTGCTGAAGCATGCTTGGTAGAAACGGATAGAAGGAATAGTATGACTGCAGCTCAGGCGTCTGTCTGTCTCCTAGCTGTCATTAGCAAACAAACAAATAAACAAACGGGTACACACGGCAGCAAAAAAAAAAAAAAAAAAAAAAAAAAAAAAAAAAGGATCAGTCACACACACATAGTAATGAATACATGGTATTTGTCTCTTCTTTACCAATTCCACCACACACACACAGACACACACACACACACATGAGCACATTACTCCATCAGTAACACCAGAAAACTTCCTGATTGAGATCTGTAATTATGTTTATTACCGAGTTAGTCGATGGAGAAAACCAAGGTTGCTCTCGTGTGAGAATTGAAGCCTCTCTTCCTCACATGGAAGTCTTTGCACCTCGATATTCATCAAGTGAATATCTATTGCTCAAGGATATGCAGTGTAAACACTGCCGTCTTTCACCTCCAATACCACGGTTACTCATCGGCCATCTCCCGGCAGCTATTGATTGACATGCCAAAGTGGTAGCTTACGTGTCACTTACCTTGCCGCCGTACCGTTGAGGTCCGCAGAGTCCGTGAGCTTGTCGATCAGGGCGGCCAGAATTACCGGCAGGTGATGGGATCGGATCATGATCAGCGTAGGGTAGTAGCACATGTAACCGGCCCGGAATCTTTATCACATGAACCTCTTTTTCGAGCATGTTTTGTTCCTGACCAGAAACAGCCAGACAAGGGACCCTTCCACCCTTCTTCCCAGAGTTCCCATCGTCATGGGTCGTCGACAACGACGATGTCACTTCTGATGCTTCTTTCGATATGCTATGACGTCACGAAACCCACTTTCATAATCCTCGGCTTATTCCCTTTCAGTCTCTCAAGACTAAAAAAAAACCAAAAAAAACCAAACAAAAAAAAACCGGCTCATCGGTTATCGGTTGTTCTCAATGCATGATTTCCTGCATGTTTTGTTTATGGTTGCAAAGAGGAATTGGAGTGGTGTGCGGGGTAAGAGGTCGTGTGAACAGCGGCCCTGCCTTGTGAAAAGCTATTGCGTCATAGGGGACCCATTTGGGCCACCGAACCTCGAAGGTTCCTGGAACCAGTGGATTTGTTGTGGGGTTTCCAAGAAATCCAAAAGCGAGGAAAAAAGGGCTCGGGTCTGGAACTCGGAGGTCATTGTGGCCTGCTTTTTTTTTTTTGGACTGTGTTCGGAGGGAAAGAGCCTCAGGGTGCTTGTGATTGAAAGCAGGGCACAATAGTCCGCTTCAAGGGTTCTGAAAGTTGAAGCCAGAAATGGTCAAGTTGTAGGATTGCAAAAGCTGTTGGGGAGGGAGTTTGTTGGGTCAAGTATTCCGACTGAGCCAATCATTAATCTGCAACGCCCGTAGCTGCAATGATGGAAGGCACAGAAAGAGCGCCACAGCGGCCAGTCCCAGCCGAATCGGCGAGGGAAGAGTGAGGAGTAAGAAGAGGCGGAAACTCTCAACAATCCATCTTACTCACAACACAGACATCACGACTTTCGGGGAAATTACCACTTACCGCAACAGTTACAATACCTACCACCTCCTCCGAATCTTGTAAATAGTAACAGGCCACATTTTATCATTCTTCGTTAATCTTCCCATAGTTTTAAACATGGTCAATCCAAAATACCTCACCGGCGATGTTGCCGCCATCAATGAATTTATTGATCTTTTCGATGTATGTTGCCCCATTTACCCGCTTCTTAATACTTGTACAAGAATGACTCACCGCCAGTAGGTATTTTTACTCGACTGCGACGGTATGTAAAACCAGAATGTTCCATTTCAAGCCACTCGGGCATCGAGTTGACTCTTTCAGGGGTGATCTGGTCGGGTGATCATGTCTACGAAGGTGTTGTCGAGACTCTCGAGCTCCTGAGATCAAGAGGTTAGTGAATGCGATTCCCCAAAGCAACCAAATCGCCTGATACTTAATCTCTTGCAGGCAAGAAGACCGTCTTTGTGACCAACAACTCGACCAAGTCTCGGCAAGAGTACCTCAAGAAGTTCACCGGTCTGGGCATCCCGTCTGATGTCGAAGAAATCTTTGGGTCTGCATATTCCGCATCGATTTACATCTCGAGGATCCTCAAGCTGGAAGCCCCCAAGAACAAGGTATTTGTCATTGGCGAGGCCGGCATCGAGCAGGAACTCAAGAGCGAAAATGTTCCATTCATCGGCGGTACCGACCCGGCTTTCCGCAGGGACATCACTCCTGAGGACTTCAAGGGGCTCGCCGATGGGTCTTTGCTGGATCCAGAAGTCGGCTGCGTGCTTGCTGGCCTCGACTTCCACTTCAACTACCTCAAGCTGTCGCATGCTCTGCAATATCTGAGGCGGGGCGCGGTCTTCTTGGCTACCAATGTGGACTCGACCTTCCCCATGAGCCACGGATTCTTCCCCGGGGCAGGGTCCATCAGCATGCCCCTCATATACTCGACTGGCCAGAAGCCGGTGGCGCTGGGCAAGCCCAGCCAGGCCATGATGGATGCCGTCGAGGGCAAGTTCCAGTTGAACCGTGGGCGCACATGCATGATTGGGGACCGCCTCGACACCGATATCAAGTTTGGAGTCGAAGGGAAACTGGGGGGCACGCTGGCAGTCCTGACGGGCGTAAGCAAGAAGGAAGATTGGGAGGCAGCCGATGCGGTTGCAGTGCCGGCATACTTTGTTGATAAGCTGAGCGACCTTGGTGCGGCGGCATAAGGAGGACGCCTCTCCAGGGTCCCAAGTGGGACGTGGGGTTCTGTTGGGCTAGACATTTTTTGAGCATATTCCGTCCTTCAACAATATAGAGCAACCAATAGATTTGTGATATGGGCCAGTCCAGTGTGTGTAACGGTGGGATGGAGGGCAGAAGGTGGGACGCGGGTTGCGGGAGTGCCCAAGCAGGGTGTGGGTAGCACAAAATTAACAGACAACGGTGTGAATGGAAGGTAGCTAACTAAGCTAGGGCTGAGCAAGCGGGAGACAAAAGATGGGGGAGATGGTGTGCAGGACGCGTAGGCCTGAGGCGACAGAGAGATGGACGTGCCGGGTTGAGAGGGAAAGGATGGGGGTTATAGGACGTCCACCGAGTACAGAATCGGACAAGATAGCATCCGAAATCTCAGCGATCATGTTGCCGCAATCACCAGACATCTCCACGTTCGCTGCTCATCATCAACCTTGTTGGGGTGCAACTTGGCAGTTGGAATGAACGGTCTAGGCATGACGTAGTGCTAAGCATGGACCTGTGCCTGTCACTGGCTAGATTCCCATAGCGGTATGCAAGCCATCGTTTGGGGCAGGACCCTGAATTTCACACTACCCGAGCCCGCCGGGTATTTGGTGGGTGTGAACCCTGTTGAACCCTGTTGAACCCTGTTTTAGTGGACACAAGAGGACTAGGGTGGGGCCGGGGTGTCATGTTAATTCTCAGGTCCCGTCATATTTACACGACGATAGACATAAAAAAAGCATGACTGCAAGTCTGCTCAATCCATCCACTGTCAACAACCCAGGGATGGCATCTGACATCTGTCATGTCCTTGCCTTATATCAACTACCGGAATTCTATTATAGCCACCAAAAGAAGTACCATGTGAATAGTAGACCCAGGCGGGCACTGGCGGGGTAGGTAACGACCTAGAGATCGGGTACCTCTCCACCCCAGCCGCTCTTGTTTAAAATCCAGGACCAGGACATGCATGGGATGGGGGGTCTCGAATTTAGAACGACCCAATCATTCATGAAAAGGTGCGGCGATGACGGCAGTGATGGAGGCGGTTGGATCATCGGCCGCGCATTCAGGGTCAAATGTCGCCCATGGTTTGCCCTATGTGGTCTAGCCCAGTGATGGATGGATGGATGGCTGAGAAAGCCGGAGCATTTGCAACGGCCACCTGAACACTGAACACCGAACACACTCCTGGGGGAGCTTCCCCGTGCAATATCTGCGGTATGCGGTATGCGGGTACAGTCATCAATCAGTGACCTCCCGTCGTTGGCATGTGCAGGGTACCTGATGAGGTAAAATGGAGATATGCCATGGACTTTCTAGGTTACTCGCGGATATTCTATAAAATCTTGGCGTGAGTGGCTTTTAGCTTTTTTGGCTTCTGGCTTTTGGCTTCTTTTTTGGTTTTCACAAAAAAAAAAAACCCCCCCGGACCAGCAAACTGGACCAGAGGGTGGAAAGACGTTCGAACGTTAGGGCAGTTACCCGACCCGAGCCCAGCATCCCCGGTTCATCTCAAGCGGGCCTCTATTCGCAAGAGTGGGAAGCCGCAACCGCCTCTCTCGCATTATTTTTTGGTAGGTACCTTCCAGTTCAAGTTCAAACTCGGCAGTCGCGGTCAACTTGAAAGGTTTGCAGGCTGCGGTTGCCTTTGACTTTACTCTTTTGGTCAAATCCGCTCGCCCTGAAAAACAAAATCAAAAACAAAAACAAAAACAAAAAAAAAAGAAAAAGGAAAAAAGAAAAAAAAAAGAAGAAAAAACGGAAAGGAATAAAACAGCAACCCGAAAAGGTTCCTATCAAATCCGGGGACCCCAGACGCGAGACGCAGGGTGCAAGGTGCAAGGCGTCCTTTTTTGCTCTTGGCCCCATTTCACTTCCTTAAGAAACTTGGAAGTATATATGCAAGGTAGCTGCCCGCAGCGAAGCCCACCACCCAACACCACAGAGCACCTGCCGACCGACCTCTTTCCCTTCTTTCTAGACCGGTCCATTCCTGGGATCGACCAAGTCTCATCCTACCCTTCACCGATCTTCCCCGATCTGCCATGGACGCAGCATCGTCATCGTCCGTGCCCGACGAGAAGGCCCAGCTTCTCGACCAACGCCAAAAGTTGACACATGCACTGACAAACTCCCCCTACGACCTGTTTCTCTACCTGGATAGGGCTGTCGTCTACTCACACCTCGGCTACCCCGATCTGGCTGCTGGCGATGCCTACCGTGCTTTGCTCTTGGCCGACGAGGTTCGAGATGAGAGCTTCGAGTATCACGAACAGGCAAAAGAAGCTCTTCAGGGCTACTCTCCCATCCCTTGTCCCGATGTGCTCAACCATGGGGCCCTCGCTGAAGGTATACCCGCCATGATCAACCCCGAAGACGTCGACAAGAGTCAACCCCAAAATGTCCTCGCCCATCTAGCCTCAATCCGCAGCTTCCAGATCCTCTCCTTGAGCCTTTTGCTCTGTGGCTGCCTGAAGAGCGCTCTCCAGTTCTGCGAGAGAGGCCTCAGCACTGCTCCCACCAACAAGGAGCTGCTCGAGATCAAGGGCTATATCGAGCAGGTCGGAAGACGCAGACTACGCAGGGATCCAGGCGCACCCATCGACATCAATGATCTCCCCGACCGTGGAGTTGTGCGCCGCGAAGTCTACCCTTGGAACAACTACGAGCCTGACCGGTTTTCGCAAGAATCACTCACTTTCCTCAACCAGCAACTCGCTACCATGGCACCCAAGTGCGAAGTCAGAGTGTCTACTCTACCTGTGCTCCTCGAAGGAGAGACCAACATGGACGGCGACGACACCATCCCAACCTGCAAACAGCTCGGTCTCTTCGCAAAGGAAGATATCGCCGCCGGCGAGACTGTCCTGGAAGAGTACTCCCTCTTGACGGCCAACAACCGACACAAGGAATCTTCGTGCGACGCCTGCGGATCCGAACTCCCACCTCTTTCCAGCAATAACCCTACCGCTGTGAGCTGTCCGGAATGCTACGACACGATCTTCTGCGACGAGTTCTGCTACAACCAAGCCAAAGAACAATACCACCCAGCCGTGTGCGACACGGACGTCGACTCTATAGCCAAGGACCCAGACGCCGCCGATATCGACCAGTCGCTTTACCTTTTGCTTCTTGCCCGCCTCCTGGCCATGTCTACCCATCAAGATATCCATCCCTTGGAAGTCAAAGAAATTAAATACATCTGGGGCGACTTTGTGCCCTCGGAGCTGAACGATATAGACAGCTCCATCAACGCCGCGCCGCCCCCGGAGTGGACTTTGCCTTTCTCATTCAAGTACAACATTGAGATACCTCTTCACATGTTGGAAAAAATGGATATAAACATCTACGAGACTTTGGACAAGCACGATTTGTGGGTGTTCAACACTGCCTATGCCAAGTTTAGAGGGACTGCTTCTGCCAGAAAGAACCCAAGAGATGGGAGACCCGACGTGGCTGCCGTTCATCCGTTTTGGTGTCTGGCGAACCACGACTGCAACCCAAACGTTACGTGGGAGTGGGGAGGAAAGATGGTCCTCTCGGCACGCCAGACGAGGCCGGTTGGTAATAAACCCGGAGGGATCAAGGCCGACCAGGAGATCTTGAATCATTATTGTGATGTGAACATGCCTGTTCACGAGAGGAGGGAGTGGGCCCAGGGAAGCTTAGGCGGGTGGTGTATGTGTGAGAGGTGTCGGGACGACTCCGGGGAGGCGAAAAAGGGGAACAATGGAGTAAATGGGGAAGGGGATGATAAGGTGATGATCAATGGGGTGGCATGATGGGTTGGGGCGGCGGGGGGTAATGAGAAGTGGTGAGGGGAAGCGGGCAGCTGAGAGGTTTTCTTCCCTCTCTTTCTGCCTGCCGAAATTTTTTGCATATACGCACAGCGAGGAGGGAGAAGGATACAAGTATAGGGGGCAGGCAGGCAAAGCATATGAGGGCATGTCTTTTTTTTTTTTGAACCCGACTTTTACCAAGTGTAAACCAGGGCTTACAAAAAGGGTACACGAGATTTTTGGGCCTCTGGAGTTTTTTTGATTTCTATAAATTGTTACTTGATTTAAGTACGATATCTCGATGATACAGATTTCTGAATGGAATTTAAGTTTCTGGTGTATTTTTTTTTTTTGGGGGGGGGGGGGGTTGCTTCTCACGCTTACCATATTTCTCACCTTTCTCTGAGGTTAATGGGAATTTTCACTTTCGGATCCTCTTGGGCAAATACCAAGAAGTTCTAGAACGGTCGTTGGAGGCTGCGTTGGGTTGTAAGTGGGGTGGGTGAGTTTCTTTCTACACTATCAATTTTTCGGTTCTAGACCAATCAATTTTTAAGGTAACACGGTAATTATTCCGAACTTCTTTTTTTTATTATTATTGTTTTAGTTGTGTCGATCGCCGGGCTGAATTTGGGGAAGAGCAGATCATTCTTTTTTTTTGTGGCGCTGTGGCGAGAATTGCAAGGGCACGTGAAGGGGGAACACGGCGGGGGAAAAGAAGCAAATATGCGTGTGTGTGGCTGGAGCCAGCGAGCGGCAATGAGCGGCATGCGAGCAAATGGATTGTGATGGTCGGAAGTGTGCGATTCCGAACTTACCGAGAACCCGTCAGTTATACGATATAATTTTTGGGGGGATTTATATTTTTTGGGGGGGATTTTTTTTGGTATTATCGTGATTGTGTGAGTAGTTCTTTGGCGATGGGAAGGGACTTGTGGGTTTTCTTGAGGAGGAGAAGGGGTTCATGGGGCCTGATGGGTGCCGGTGTTGAGGGAACATACATAGATAGCAGAGCACTGCAGAGCCAGACAGACCCTTGGGGGCGGAGAGTTTGCTCCGGGTGGTATAACTTTTACTGGGAGGGGGAGGTCGATAGTTGATTGATGATTGACAGTGGATGGGGGTGGATCGTTGGTTGTGAGCGGTAGATAGCTGGAGAGAGGGAAAAGAGGAGGTAAGTATGGTTGATTATTGGTCAGCTTTTGCTGCGACCTATTGCCCGGCTGGACGGCGAGGGACCGACAGGATAGGATCCCACCTAGGACCAGGGATAGGGAGAGTGGAAGTCGTTTTCGGGGTTCGGGGGATTCGGTTGGGTAAGGGTTGAGAGAAGGAGGGTTTGCTCCGGTGCTGTGTTTTGTTTGGGCTGTGGATTGTGAATTGTGGAAAGGAGTCCGTCGTCCGAAAGGGATGTATAATGGGAGCTGGGGGCCGTCTGGGTCACCTCCTGTGGTTCGGTTGAGAACGCCGAGGACGGCACAAGAAGGAGGTCGACTCGGATTGTGGAAGTTGACTCTTGTTCTTTGGTACTTATATATACTTGGAGAGAATATCAGTGGCGTGTACATGTCTGTACAGTGTACATACGTCGGTAGGCAGAGTTGTATAGTTTAGGTTCCCGGATAAATATTGAGCAGAAAAAGGTTCGATGATTGCAAGAGTACAAAGACAAAAGAACAGAGAGGCTGTAATAAAATTAATCGTGGCGCAAATGTTGATCAAAGGAGACGGCAAACAGAGAATTGAAGAAGACAAAAAGGAATGATGATCAAGTGGGACTTTGTCAAATGAAGAGAGAGATATATAGTCATTATGAAACGCACACTTGTTGATCATCAGGCGGGAGCGTCACCATTTTATACCATGTCATACTAAATTTTATGATTGCGGGGGAGATTGTCACTTGGCTGGCAATGGATTGCGGTATGTAACGGCTCATGAAGTTCCCCTCATTAAGCAGCGATCAATAATATTTTGCAGTACAGAATGGAGCAGGTGATGAGTTGTTGATCACCAGAGCCAAGTCAATGGGATTTACAGATCAGCAAGCACACGACGGCGTTGTATATCTTCCTCCCACCACCACCACCACTAAATTGTAATAATTGCCATCGATATATATTCCCTCTTTCCTCTATATCCTTATGAACCAGCCCAGCCCAGCCCATACATCAATTTAATTTCCTATCAACCAATACCAACTTCATATCAAAAAGTCAAAAACCGAAAAGACATCAATCAATTGCCAATTCACATCACTCCGCTTCTTCTTCTTATTTTTCTTCTTATTTTTCTTCTTATTTTTCTTCTTATTTTTCTTCTTATTTTTCTTCTTATTTTTCTTCTTATTTTTCTTCTTATTTTTCTTCTTCCTTCGCCTTATTTCAAACGTTAGCAAAATATCATTCCGAATTTCCAATTTCCCCCAAGATCACACAAACATCCCCTAAAAACGCAAATAATAATATAACAAGAATAATAATATAATATATCTGGAATTCTGACACACAAGGAATATGTGTATGTAATCAGGATCAAAGTAAAGAAATGAAGATGACAGAAGAAAAAAAAAAGTATGCACTAGAAAGTAAATAAGTAAATAGTAGTCCTGTAGAGAAGAAAATGAAGACGATAATCCCCCAAGTTATTTATTTATGTATCGTATCAATGCAAAAAGACAAGAGAAAAAGACAAAAAAGAGCAAAAGTTGAAAAGCAAAAGATAGTTTTAAGAGAGATACATCAAGGTGAATGGCAATTTCAAAATCTACATAGCGCAGGCAGTATTTCCAACTTGCTTCCAAGCACACACACACACTCATGTTAAAAAAAAAAAAAAAAAAAAAAAAAAAAAAAAAGAAAAGCGGCCGGTTTTTGTTCCCTACTAGATAAAGGAAAAGGGCAAGTTTTGATCACAGAGACACGCAAACGACGACAACAACGACAAAAAAAGACGCTTTCTCTCCATTCCAAACATCCATCCACTTTTTCTCCGGCCGTTCATTTTTTTCATTTACCGTTCCTCCCCACTTGCCCCTGGTTTTACTCCCACTGTCTCTGTCTTTACATGATCCATACACTTTGATTTACTACCCTTCTTGCCCTCCTTTATCCTCGGGGTATCATACCATACATTCTTTTTCTCACCTCTCTCTCTCTCTCTCTCTCACTCTCACTCTCTCACACACACAAAACACACTCTTTACACATCTAACGATTCTATTTCTTTCATCTTTCTTTCTTTCTTTCGTCTTCTACTCCATCTCACACCAAGGATGTGCCAAAACCTGGTCAATATCCAGCCTCTCCGGCACGTTCCTGTTGAGCATCTTCCTGATCAGATCAATGCTGGTATCGCTTATAATGTAAGGTACCCTCAAATCGCGATCCATGATCTCGTCGATGCTGTAAAACGGATTTTCCTTGTAAATGATGGTGTAGAGTAAGATGCCCAATGCCCAGACGTCCTGCTCCTTGCCGCCGTAAGGTTTGCCGGCCAGCACCTCGGGCGCAGCGTAATCTAAAAACACACCAAATATTAGCATTTTCCAGTTTAAATTACACGAAGAGTTAAAACTTACCAATAGTGCCTACGAACACATCAAAAGGTCCACTCTTGACGTACGCCGCACTCCCGAAATCAATCAGCTTGATCCTCCCCTCCCCATCCAGAATCACATTTTCATCCTTGATATCCCGATGCACTACGAAGGCTTTGGTATGCAAGTGGTGTATCGCCCTGGCAACCTGCACAAAGATGCTCCGGCACTCCTGCTCCTCCATGTTGGTCCTCAACTCAATGTAATCAAATAGATCCATGCCAGGCAGGCCGTGAGGCACCATTTCAATGTAGTAGTTGACGCCATCCTCGAAAAAGTCTTCCATCTCGACAATGTTGGGATGCTTGAACCCGTCCCTCCTAAGGTAGTCCAGCACATGAATCTCGAGCGGCACCGTACCCAGTCTCCTGTCGCGGGTCCAGGTGTCGACAAGAATGCGCCTCTTCGTGACATATTTAAGCACGCACTTCCTGCCCGTCACGCGGTCGCGTGCCAGCTTGACCTGGCCATATGCGCCCTGTCCCATCTCCTCGAGAATGACAAAGTCGTCTATTGACTTCTTATGCGGTAGCTTCGATGACGATCCTCCTGGTTCCTGTTCCTGATCTTTTGGCAACTCGGGAAGAGCCTTTTGAGCTACCGCTCCTACGGCACCAGTCAATTTTGTTGCAGCAGTCATGGCAGCCTCCTTCAACTGCCGAGCCAGCGACAAACCTGCGGCTGACTCTTCCTCTTTTGGTGACTCGTCCGAATCCGACGGGATCTCGACCGGCGTGTGCGCAGGTGTTTGTCCCGGCGACGGTTGGTGAAGCGGGGTAGCTGTCCCAGAAAGCAACGGCGATGAGACTCCCAAGTTGGTCCTTGATGCGTGGAGATGTCTGGAGTAAGTGATCCACAGAGCGTACACCATCTCCGTTTGTGGTACAGCAAAGAAGTTGTCGCTCGCTTCCGCGGACGCCTCTTCGTCATCACTGTGCTCAATGACGGACTCTTCGGAGATTGTGGCTTGCTTTTCGCTCTTGACGACGCGCATCTGAATGTCTATTTTCAGTTCGGATCCATCACGATGACGAGCCGGGAGCCCTTCGGGTCGCAAGAATCCCGTCGCAGCATCCGGTCGACCCTCCTTGAGAGCAAGGAAAGCAGAAGCCTTCCTGAAAGAATGCTCCGGAATCACAATGCCTTCTACAAGGTGGATGCCGTCCTCGACGGTGAGAATCTGAAGAATCTTATCAAAGTTTGGCACCAGCTTGTTGATCGACATGCCATCTGGTTTCTCATGACCAAAAAGCGCAGCCGAGAAGACAGAGTTTGAGCTCTTGATGGTTAGGCTTTGAGGGGAAACCACCACAATACCCGCAATGTGGGGGAAACTTGATACCCGTAGCTCCGTGGAACCTCTCACCTGATCGACGGTGGCGGGGATGTTGATCCTGTCACAGTTGCGACAGGTGTAGTACTTTTTCTTGGCGATCTCGTAGTAGTCGATCTCACCAGTGGTTGGATCGAACCCTTGCCGTGGAATCCGAGGTATCAACTTGTTGATGTCCATACCGGGCTGAAGGTTTTCGTCCCCCCAAATGGGCCGCAAAGCGCCCGACAGTTTCACAACGTTGCCATCTTCATCAATATCCACAATCGCAACGTCCTCGTGGATCTCCTCCAAAACCCAGATGAGGCCCACTTTCTTTTCTTTCACCCACAAGCTGGCAGATCCAGTCGCCCCATTCCGCTTCTGGATCGGGACAACATCACCACAGAGTAGCACACCCCTAGATTTGCTGTTGCTGTGGTGAGATTGCCCCGGCTTTGGCGGTTTTGGGTCGCCGTTGTGTATCGTCGCCGGTCTCCTGCCTGTTTTGGGCGTCGAAGTCCTCGAGGGCGGCTTGCTCAACAGCTTTGCTGTGATGCCACCGCCGCGAGCGCCGAGCAGGGTCTTTGTTGGTGATGCTGAAACGGGAATTGGTCGAGGTTGCTGAACGATCTCGGTTTCTGAGCCATCGCCTGCATCATCGTGGACCCCTTGTAGTAGTTTGCGCTCGAGCCATCCTCTCCTCTCCTCCTGTACAACTTCCAGAATGCCCATCTTCCTAACCTCGGCCTTGGTCACACCAAAGAGCAAGCAGGCGAGATCGTTGGCAGCAAGAATAGTCCATGGCGGCTTAGATTCTGTGGTGAAGATGGCTTGCGCCGCGGGCACCCATCTTGTTGAGTGGCCAGCAATAACATGTGGCATAGCAGATGAAGGATTTGAAACCGAAGAAAAAGACCGTGACTTTTCGGAGGTGTGGGAAACGATGTGTTGT
Source organism: Cladorrhinum sp. PSN332 (assembly GCA_033297175.1). Lineage (NCBI taxonomy): Eukaryota > Fungi > Ascomycota > Sordariomycetes > Sordariales > Podosporaceae > Cladorrhinum > Cladorrhinum sp. PSN332. Next base: position 272,514 of record MU858837.1, on the reverse strand, counting down.
GCATGTGCGGGCTCAGTTGCAAGAAAAGGCTGGGCCATAGCATCCAGGAGCTTCTGCTGGACATGGATGTGATCGGTATCAGTCATTGTCCGTTTCAGGGCGCTCGGGCGCCTTGAGAGTGGTGGGGATGTCTTCGCGGTGGTACCGCTCTCATTTGTTGGCGTTCTAGAGGAGCTTTCTGATTCGGCGCCGGCTTCCGTCAACAACTGGGGCCGTGGGAGTGGTGCCGTAGCTGGGGGTTCATTTGCGGGCTCGGAAATGGATCCCGCGCGGGGTGACAGGTGGGGAGTTCTCTCGATAGGGCCCGGGGACTCAGATCTCGGGAAGAACTCCTTGTCAAACACATTCTCATTCGACATGGTGGCTGGTCCACTGAGTGGTCCCGTGGGAATGCCAATGTCTCCATTCGAAATGTTTCCGCCACCGACCAGCTGGGCCTTCGCCAGCAGGTCCAGCATGTTCTGCATCTCCACGTCACCTGTGACCCTTGCCTGGGCACTAGCCATAGCGGCGCTGGAAGCGACCGACCATCCCATCCGGTCCTTCATAAACTCTATGGATCGCTTCAGAACATTTTGACGACTGTGCAGGATGTCCTCTGACTGATGCGCAAAAGAGAATGAATGGAGGGACTCGGAAGGGAATCGGTTCAGGTCTTCGGTAAAGGCAGGAGACGTGGGGCCTGGGGATAGGGGTGTTTGCTGGCTTTGGGTGTCCAGCAACTGGAGCATAGATGCAGACGACGATCGGGTAAGGTTTCCGAAGGATGGCGTCCGACTCATAGAGCCGGGCAATGTGGGTGCCCGGACGGGGTTGTGTTGCTGCCGTATTCGTCTGAGGCCCGACAGGCCCATCCCTTGGTCGTGGTCCGTCATGATAGAGCTCCTGGAAGCAATGGCCGTGTCAGCAGCATTCGGGCGCAACCACAGCTTCTGAGACAAGATGGACAGCAAGTGTCCCGTCCGCCCCCCCCCCCCCCCCAACTAAGCCCAAGCTAACCTTGTTATAGTGTCATATTCTGTAGCAGCAGCACCGGAGTCAAAGGAGAAGCGTATTCGAGCCTTTTCGGAGCTGTCGCCTACGAGACCGAGATTTCCCGTGCTTCGGTTCTTGGGAATCTGCAGCGTCGGGGCGAGCTTGGCCTGGCCATGGTCCTCGGAGCCATGTCGTATTTCGTCGCCTGTTATCAAGAGGGGCCACAGTTGGTCAGCAATCAAAGAATAAAGACATGGCAGATAGGTAGCAATAAGGTATCAAACAAAGAAGGGGGCAGATATGCAGCACCCACCATGATTTTGGTTTCCACCATGTATACCGAGCATAATTGGCGCCAGCAGTGTATGGCAAGGGGTTCAGGTAGCAAATTATGGATCGCGTGTGTAGTTGCAGGAGGCCGAATAGGCTGCGCTGTCTCTGAGGAGGAGATTCGCTCGTGGTGGTTGCGGTGGCAGGGGGGAGGTATGTAGGCAAGGAGTTAGGTCGGGAACCGATTTTGGCGGGGTTGCAGACCGAACCGCTCTCACTCAGTGCAAGCGCAAAGAGCACCGTCTCGTTGGGCGTGTAAGCTCAGAGTTTAAGGTCCACCGTGGCTAGATGATAGCCTGTCCGATCTCTTTTTTTTTTTTTTTTTTTTTTTTTTCTTCTCGACGAGGGGGGTTTCGGATGTTTGGTGAAGACCGAATGCCAGTGACTGGGGCGACTTCGTCTGTCTGGGATGGATGCAGATTTTTGATGTTCGACAGCGACCTGGAAGAGAATGCAATCCGTCCGTAGGGCTAGGCGACGCAGAACACCACAACCTATGCACAATGCATCCAGCCACGACTGTGCTTATATCCTTTTTTATTTTCCTGTCGGCCGCCCCGCGTATGCTGCGTCTTGTGTCTTGCGTCTTGGTGCTGCGGCGTGTCTGCAACTGGCACTGTTACTGGATGAGCGAGCGGGAACCTAGAACGGTCTTGGATGCTGTCAGATGCTTTTTGGCCCTTTTTCGATCTCGCGATGTTGAATGGATACAAATGGATACCCGATATCACATGTGGAATCTCAAATGTCATAAAATCGTGAGCGCCTTTGGGGATTTGATGTTTGCACCTGTCACTCAAAATCCCTAGGGTCCCGCTCTTCGCAGTATTTAGATAGCGGGATTCCCCAACTTTACATGCATGACGAGCGAGATGCGGGCAACGGAGGTGGCCAAAATGGAAGCACAGTGTGTGTCAACACGGTATTCCATGAAAGACCAGGGAACCGGCCAAGCCTGATCAAGACCCAAGGCCCAAACGGCCAGACAGATACACAGACAAACACCCCTGACCCAAAAAACCTCTTCACTTTTGTTTGTTGAGTTTCTCCAAGGAATGGATCATTAAGATTATTGCTGAGCAGAAACAAGATTTTGCTATTGCTGTAAGGGATTTCATTGAGCTGTGGGGGTTTAACTGAGTGACTGATGGCAAAACAAAAAGACGGGAAACAGATCGATCGGCATACCCAAGGGAGACACCCTGCTGTGTAACATTTGATGGTTCATGCCTTTGTTGATGGACGATGGATCGGGCCGCAAAAGATGGAAATATCCCAGAGCCAACAGATTCCTCGCACTGTGACCCTGACCCTGACGTGGGCCATCTCTTCCTTGCCTTTTGAGATCCGCAGTTCGCGCTCTGACGGGATCTAGGATTTTCAAGAGACTGAAAGGGCCACGTGAAAAAGACCATGTTGTTTTAGAAAATCATTTCGGCCTCCTTTGCAGGGCTTCTGCTGCTTTTGGCGTGGCTTTTGCATGACGAAACTGTAGAAGGTTTTAAATTAGGAGTTCTTTGGGTGTTCGGACAACGGCTTCCAACAGCGGGAACTGGCAGCTCCATGCGACATGCCTTCGGCTGCGTGACTGGGCACAACATCATCATCGTCGGGCATGCAAGCACTGGCGTCTTGCCGGTTTTTTGTTGCTTTTTCTCTCACGATGATCAACCCCTCATTTCGACATTTCTCCGGTGGTTTCGGTCCTCGGTCGAGGGGACCATGGATCGGCGTCCGGTGGGCTTGTGTGGTCTTCTCATCCTTGGGTCTCCGCCAGGTTTGTACACTAGATAGGCCATCGCATCATATCGTATTCTGCATCGGATCTGTACCGTGTGTGTGTGTGTGTGTGTGTGTGTGTGTGTGTGTATGTGGAAGCTGTCACGCAACACCGCACAGGTGACAACGCAGGCAACCGCTTGACCAAAACCCCATGCTTCACTCAAGTAACAAGCACACGCTAATACCGGCAGGCAGGGTCTGGTGTGGGGGGTTGGATCAGGTTGGATCATGGGATGTTGCTGTCAGCTGCTTCGACAGGCCATTTCACTCCGGTGGTGAGCGGTCTTGTGTCAACCAACAAAACCGCCAACACCAAGCAAACCCGCGGTGCCAAGATGGGGAACATGGCAGTTCTGCAAGAGGGAAAAAAAAGAACATCCAGCCCGGCCCGGCAAACGGTTGGCTTTTTTAGCGATGCGAGGCGTCCGGCCGTCTTGCTAATTTGGCCCCGCTTTGGCACTTGAAGTCCGGGACCAACTGCTCCGTCCCGGCTCAAATGCGCGCCCGGCCTGCCCCAAATGAAACGGCCAGGTCGGTTGCATCAAGACAACCATCCTGTTCCAAAATTAACAAACAAGAAACGGATGAAAAAGAAACAAGAAGCGAACACCATCCTGGAAAAGTAAAGATTCTTTCCGGCAGCGCCACTCCCAACATGCCTCCCTGGTACTTTATCAGAGTGGCCTCGTGGCCAGAATCACATCTTTATCCTCCCTTGGAAAACCCTACCAAGGTAGTCAGATGAGATATGGTTCAAAGCCGAGTCATGTCATCAGACCAGTTGTCCACCGCCATTTGCTCGAATCCCAGAATCCGTCAAAAGGCTGTAGCAACACAGCAGACATGCTGCCCGACCATGACAATGAGATTCTGGGGTATGATTAGCGGCTGAAGCAGAACCTGGAAGGTGTGTGTTGCACAAAACAATCAGAAGCCGGTAGTCAACTCTCATTGGAGAGGTGCAAAACGCAGGGTCCTGGACATTATCCGCTCGCCACCGACAGAAAATCTTTGGATGAGAATTCCCATTCAACTTTCCGGTCTGTGCCTCTTTGGGGGGCGAAGGAGCGGGGGACGGGAACAGCGGGGTAAGGAAGAGGGGCAGAGCAACTTAAAGGGTCTTGAAGATCCCTTCTTTTTTTTTTGAGAGAGAGAGAGAGAGAGAGATGAAAAGAGTACCACACATCACATCCCGCCTGCTGACCACCAGAATGGCCAAACAATGGTGGCAGATCACACAATAGGAGGGGTATGCTGACAGCCGTGGTGGTGGCCATCCCAATCTTTGTTTGTAGAACAAAAAGATATGCCGGGGCCCCGAGATAAGATAAGACACTTTCCTTGTCTGCAACAACGACATCCAATCGTCGAAACAGCCTGGGGAAAATCACAACGGGTGCTACGGAAAGAATGGCCAAATGTACCGCACCATGTTGTCTCATATGCACATTGGGCGTAGCTAGTATATACAATAGTCCAGTCTGGATGCATGGAGCTGGCGCAGAATTGGGGAGCTCTTCCCTCTACCCGAACTGCCGTGTTCCCGGACTTGCATCTTTTTTGCTTTTCCATGAACCTTCTTTCAGATTGGTGGGTGGGTGGTTGGGGCCATTTGACTTCCAGGTTTGCCCCAAAAAGGGGTAGAGAATGGCATTTCATCGGTGGACGGGAAGGCACGCCGGAGTGCCAGCAGCATGTGGCATCCATGGATGTTCAGGTGGTGGTGGGTTTCCAATATTATTCATGTCAGCCGCTCTTTCCTTCGTTGTGGCTAGCAACAATCCTTTCTTCTTTTTTGAACTTTTTCTGAATTTATTGATTTCTCGGACTCGTCGTGCTCTTGCGTGCTTCTCATCTAGACCTTCATCTCATCCAGCCCATCTCTGGTATCCTTTGGCCTCTTGAGCACTTGCACTGCCGAACTGGGAACCTCGGGAAATTCGGGCACAAATCCCAGCAGATCGACTCCCTGACAGCCAGCTAGAATTCACTGCCCCCCGTTTTGATCAACAGGCACAAATACACACCGGAAAAGTTATTAGGTACTTGGACAACGCTTGGACTGGTGGCCGCCCAATACCGACACTGAATCAGCAACCTGACGCCCTCCCCCCTTTGCTCTACCACGGCATGGTTCTCGACTAGTCAGTGGGAAGCTGTTGTGTGGAGGTTGAGGTTCATCCTTCTCCCCTCCTTTGTCCCTTTGATTGCCATCCATCCCCTGGTCGAGCCCCTGCACGACCGCTCTTTCTGGAACCACCCCACCTTGACACTTCCCCCACCACACCTTGCAATCAATAGCCTCTACCAGATACTTAACGCCGCCACCCTCCCGGCTCTGGGTTTCCCGGACTGCAATCGGGGGTGAAGGATAATCGACGCATCTTTGACTAGTATGCGATTCTGATTCCTTCTCTCAGGTCGATTCCTCCTGATCATCTCGACATTCTTTTTTTCTTTTTTGTGATACCAACAACCCATTGACCCGCTCCCGTACAAGTCCGCCGTGTAAGTCGCCGCCATCATGGCCGACTCGATCCACACCACCGCGAGTACGCCCTCGAGCCCTGCCGCGCCTGCAATTGTCGTCGAAGGAAGAGATGGAACAGAGATACCACAAAAAAGAAAAGGACGCCAAAGGTTGCTTCGCGGCCTCCAGCGCATCTCGTCCTCCCCCAGTTTGACTCGCCTTGGTCGGTCGAGGTCATCAAGCAGTCCATACAGCTCATCTGGGGCCTTCTCTTGTGTCAGTTTGGCTACAAGTCCCTCTCCATTTGCCCATCCGAGCTCAAGTTCGTCATATTTCACCCACACGCCCACCGGGGAGTACTCGACTGCTCCAACTTCCGTCGCAAGCACTCCTTGTCCCGAGTCTCCCGGATATGACGACGATATCGAGGCCGCATTGCCAGCGCGAAAGATCGACCACCCAGTCCCGCTGATTGCCACAATCTCTCTGCCCGCAGAAATCAAGAAAAAGACAAAAGCATTTAATCTTTGGACCAGCATGCCATTCGAACTGAAGATGATTGTTCTCTCATTTCTCTCCCCCAAGGAACTCGTCCGCGCCTCACGGGTCTCCAGGAACTTTCACGACTTGTGTTTCGACGGCCAGCTCTGGGCTTGCTTCGACGCATCGAATTTCTATCGAGAGATTCCCGCTCAGTCGTTGGCAAAAATCCTCGAAATGGCTGGTCCATTTGTGAGGGATCTTAACTTAAGGGGCTGCGTCCAGATTGCACACTACAAGCAGGCCGAAAGCATGGTGAAGGCGTGCCACAACCTAGTGAACGCGAATTTGGAAGGCTGCCGGGATTTCGAACGCAACACTTTACATTCTTTACTTAAATCCAACAAGCAGCTGGTCAACTTGAATCTCACGGGACTTCAGGGAGTCAACAACGTTACGTGCAAAATAATCTCCCGCGAATGCCCGCAATTAGAGCTCCTCAGCGTCTCAGGATGCAGGCACATGGACGCCAGGGGCGCAAAATTCGTTGTTGAGGGATGCAAGAAGCTCAAGGATCTTCGCGCTGGCGGCATCAGGGGTTTTGACAACCACGATGTTGCCGAGGCCATATTCCAAACAAACAACCTTCAGAGGCTGGTACTTGCTGGTTGCACCGACATGACCGACAGCGCTCTCCAGCTCATGATCCAAGGGCCGAATCCAGAGTTTGATCTCCTTACTGGACGACCACTAACAACGCCTCGGAAGCTGCGCCATCTTGATATTACACGGTGCTCACGGCTGTCTAATGCTGGCGTGAAGTCATTGGGATACATGGTTCCGGAACTTGAGGGCCTACAGCTTAATGGTTTGACCCGCTTGACAGATGAAGCTCTGGAACCCATTTTGGAATCAACTCCCTTGCTCACCCATCTCGAGGTTGAGGACCTTGGTGAACTCACCGATTCTCTCTTTTCCATACATGTTGCCAAGGCGCCTTGTGCTTCTCGTCTTGAGCACCTGAGCATTAGCTCATGCGAGAACGTTGGAGATGTAGGAATGCTCCCAGTGGTGCGGAATTGCACAAGTTTGAAGAGCATTTTCATGGATAACACCCGCATCAGCGACCTCACACTGGCCGAAGCAGCGGCCATGGTACGGGAACGTTCAATCGGTAGACCTCGGCGGTCTCAGATACCCGTTGTCACGCTGAACATGGTTATCTATGACACGGCCAATGTTACTTGGACTGGTATTCGCGAAGTTCTGAGCCGGAACGCCGAGCTGATCAAGCCGAATCCCGATGGAAAGAGCGTGGCCGATGGAATTCCTTGTCTTCCCGCAGAGATCATCAGGATGAAGTGTTTCCATACGTGGCAGATGACCGTTGATGAGCATACCAAGCGGGTTTTGAGAGGGGATATCGGGTCTGCCTGTCGGTTTGAGAGGCTGTGGGCGGATTATATGCAGGCTAGTGAAGAGGCCGGTGCAGATGGTGCGGGTCTGAGACGAAGGAGGAGGCGGGCGAGGGAAGCTCAGCAGATGCTTGCTGACGAGGATCTGGGGGCTTCTCCGGCTGCAAGGAGGAGGGCGGTCACAACTGCTTGTCTTGTCATGTGAGTGAGCGAGAAGTGGAACTCTGGAAGTGGTATTGGAAAAGGGGGCAAGATTTCCCTTGGCGTTGCCTAGGCAACGAGGCTCAGGGGCTGGTGAAGCTGGACGACGGAGACCCTCTACCTCAATTTCAGCGAACAGTTGGGATTGTGGAGATCTTGACTTTCTTGGCTCTTATGATAATAGGGGTTTCTTGGGAGGTTCTGGGTTGGCTTCATCATTGCATTGCTTACAGGTATATACACACATAAACCACAAGGGACAGGAGATGGGAAACAGAAGGAGGCTGGGTATCTTCTAAACTTACAGCAACACATTTTTTCGGCTTTGAACAGTACATGATTGATCTTTCTATCTCTTTCTCTTTCATTTTTGGTTTTTGGTTTCCCGCTACACATCAGATCGCATTGCTTTTCTTAGATTGTAGAGAGTGCGGTTCTTCCTCTTTTCTCCAAGCGCTGGAGTTGAGATAAACAGGAGTTTCTTTGGTGGCTGGTTTGGCTTTTCTCATTGAAGTTTATATATATATATCTACGGCAGTTCACTTACTTTATATATTCGCACGCGGTTGAAGACCGCTCCCTCTGCATTTTTTCTTTTCTTTTTGCCATGGCTTGCTGTGTAAAAAGTCTTTTCACGATGGGTGTTTTTCAGGCAAATCTAAAAGTTTCGCTTGGGACCATGGCCCGCTCGCTTATCTTGACTTCCTTTTTGTGAGAGATAGTTGATATAGGTGGTGAGACTTCAGTAATTTGAACCGCTGCCAAAGAGACCATCTCGATACTTCACTGCATTGGATCCTTCTCACAATCAGCAAACTCTCAAACGGATAGGCGGGTGATGATTACCGATACTGTGATCACTTTCATGATCCTTTGCACCTTCCTGGGCATCTTCCTATCACGATATTTAAAGTTTTCTGACCAGTAATAACCCCCCCCCCCCACCCAACCCCCCCATCCCTCTTTTGGATTTTTCTCTCTTCTCTTACCTTGTTTCAAGTTTTCTCACGGAGTACTCAAAGTTGGGCTGATCCCCCACCCACGCTCCCAAAATAAAATAAGCGACAGAAGCGCCGTCACTACATATATGTATGTATGTATGTATGTATGTGTGTATGTTTGTGTATAAGGTACATGTACTTTTCTGTTTTGAGTTGTTTATTGGTGGTTTTGTCCAATGGGCATTCAGTGAGCGAGTAATTACTTGTTGCACGTGTGTGTGTGTGTGTGTGTGAGAGAGAGAGAGAGAGAGAGAGAGAGAGAGAGAGAGAGAGAGAGGCAGAGAAGAAAATGTGTCACATTTGCGGGGATTCCGGGATAGGATAGGATGTGGTGATGCAGATGGAAGAAACCACGGTCGGGGACAGCAGGACATCCAGCCAGTGAGTGTGGTGGTGGTGGTGGTGGTCAGACCGAGTGCGGACATTGCAGAAGTATACTGGTGTTCGGATTTAGGTAGCTCAGGCAAAGTAACACTTTCCTGGGCGATGGCCTGTTTCTCATGTAGGTGTGGAGAGTTGTACACAACATGGCGTCTGCAGTTTGTCTGCCTTGGCTCGTCTGATCCTTGACAGATGCATGCATTCGTGCCGCGTGTCTGCTGTGAGCTTGAACGGGTTGGCCACTTCAGCTTGGGGAGTCAAGAATGGATGGCTTTGTCGTTCTCAGCTGAGAATTGCAGTGATCAACTGAGACCAGCAGGATGGGGGTCAGATTTTGTGATGGAGACACCAGGCTCTGTGGTAGACTGATATGAGCAGGCTGGCGAAGAATTGCATTAGATTTCGCGCGAGAGTGTTGTCATGACATCTGCTGCGAGAGTATAAGAGGGCATTCCCCAAGCAGCAACCCCACGCTGCCGCCGGCCCCACCATTTTTCTAGAAGACCTGAGTGGAGGGGGCCAAGACCACCCACCTGCCAAGGGGAGAAGAAGCATCTTTCTACTCGATGCGACCACTTATTATTCCTTTTATCTTTTTTCGGGAAGATGCCAAACACAGGTGCAATTGTGGACAGTGTTACGACAAAAGGGGCTTGCCGGGTGCTTCCGAGAGAACGAGCGAACCAGTGGAAAAGGCGATTCAAGCGGGTGCATCCACGGCATGCTGTTTCCCGTCGTGTGATCGTCTCGGCGCGGGGCACAGGAACTGCATCTGTCTCTCTCTACACTACACCCTACAAATAAAAAATCGTGAGGTTGGGCGGGGAAGCTGTCGTCTACCCAATAAAGTGTCAAGTCCCGAATGAGGGGAAAGCGCAGTCATGGTATTGACGGGCGTGTGTGGGGATTGGGGATTCGATGATGATGGGGGTGTAATTGATGAATGGGGATGGGCCATGATCGCAGATATCGACTGCCTCTGAAATTCCACCACTGCAATGACTTGCATCTAAAAATGATCCTGATGCGGACGTCCATGACAGGCAGGGGAATGGATGTGGACGGATTGAGAGCGACAGGTGCAGGTGCTTTGGGGAGTTGGGATTGTGCACTCTCCAGTTTTTCCAATCGTCCACAAGGTGGGGCAGACGCCGCAAAGAGCCAAAAGGCCAAGACTTGCCCATCTGAGCTGCCGGGAGCAGGCGAGGGACCTGCCTCCCACTGAATCGCCTTGCTGCACCTGGACACAGAGGGCAGGACTCACTGGATTGGACCATCCCACCATTCCATCCATCCCACAACCTGAAGAAACGCGCTGGCCAATTTGGGGTTTTGGCCGTTTTCTCGTTTTCTTTGATTTTGGTCCCTCCCGGCTCGCCTCTCCATCATCCCTCTCGAATCACCAAAAAACTTTCAACCCCTCTTTTTTTTCCTTTCCCGACTTCCTCTTTTTCCCCCATTCATCTTTCCCACCCCTCAGCAAATGTGGTAAAAAAACTTGGACCCCCAACTCCCTACCTACCTTTACCTACCTTTACCTACCGCCTCCTTCCTCCTTCCTCCCATCACCTCCCCTCCATCCATCCGCCTCCTCATCTCTCCATCCATCTCGCCCACCACCATCTCGGGCGCGCGTCTCTCCCATCTCACCCGCAGAACCCGTCCCCGGACATCTTATCTCTTTCCTCTCTGGCCTGCAATCGCTGCACCCCGCCTCCTCCAAAAGAGAAAGCCAATACCAATTGGGTCAGCCCCACCGCATCCCTCCTGCAAAAAGGTACGTGCTCGCCTGCCCCGCCATTGGGGCTGCTGCCAGGGTAGCTTGCTATGGCGCGCGCCGTTCCTCTTTCTGCGACTTTGTCTGTCTCCTGCTTCGCACACACAAAAACCCCAATCGCAAGCAAGAACGCTTGGTGCGCGCAGCCATTGCCCTTGCCGCCGTACCACCAACTCGGTTGTCTTGCATGGTTTTGTCGTGCAAGCTCCAAGCTCCATCCCCCCTCGCATCCTCCATCATCCGTCACCACAACCACCACCACCATCTTCCCGTCCTCCTCCTCATCCGCTGACAATTATCCGTCCAGTCCATCACACACCGCAGGCCGTATACACACCTCTACCTCTCAACCATTTCTCTCTCTTCCCGTAACAACTCCCCTTCATACAGAAATTCAAGATGTCGGCTCCCCAAGACTCCGCGCCCGCCAATGGCTCTGACTTTGCCGATTCTCTTGATCAACTGAAGCTCAACGAGAATGATGCTCCTCAGGTCGGTCCAGAGGGCCAGCCCATGCCCAAGACGGACGAGGAATATGCTCAGACGGCGATGACCCTGAGAGCCATCGTATCCTCGAAGGAGGCTGGTGTCATTATTGGAAAGGGTGGCAAGAATGTCGCCGACTTGCGTGACGAGACTGGTGTGAAGGCCGGCGTGAGCAAGGTAGTTCAGGGCGTGTACGATCGTGTTCTCACCATCACTGGCTCGATTGATGGCATCTCGAAGGCATATGCTGTCGTCACCCGTGCTCTGATGGAGGGTGCCCCCTCGATGGGTATGGGCGGTGTTATTTCAAGCAATGGCACTCACCGTATGGTTCATCACTGCCCCCCTGACTGTTGACATGAGGCTAATCACATTCACAGCAATCAAACTTCTCATTTCGCACAACCAAATGGGAACCGTCATTGGCAGACAGGGCCTCAAGATCAAGCACATTCAGGATGTGTCGGGCGTGCGCATGGTCGCACAGAAAGAGATGCTGCCGCAATCGACCGAGCGCGTGGTTGAGGTTCAAGGCACACCTGAGGGCATTCAGCGTGCGGTCTGGGAGATTTGCAAGTGTCTAATTGACGACTGGCAGCGTGGTCAGGGAACCGTCTTGTACAATCCTGTCGTCCGTACCGGTACCGGTACCGGCGTTGGAGGTGCCCCAGTTAGTGGTGGTGGTAGCAACTACCCACAGGAGAGGGCTCCCTATGGCGGTTCTCGTGTCACCCGGACAGGGAATGGCGCAGACTTCAGCAATGGTGGCCCACGCCTGTACAATCGTCGTTCTGATTCTGATGCGGCCACTCGTGGCCCACCTACCCATGATGAGAATGGAGAGGAGATTCAGACGCAGAACATCAGCATCCCCGCAGACATGGTCGGATGCATCATTGGACGTGGCGGCACCAAGATCAGCGAGATTCGCAAGACATCTGGTGCTCGAATTTCTATTGCCAAGGTAAGTACCCATGCAGCGGCGCTGTGCAGCTTCGCGCTCTTCTAACAAGATGAACAGGCACCACATGACGACACAGGCGAGCGCATGTTCACCATTATGGGTTCATCCAAGGCCAACGAGTCGGCACTTTACCTTCTCTACGAGAACCTCGAGGCTGAGAAGCTGCGACGTCAAAACCAGGCTGCGCAGCCTTCCGAGTAGGGCGAGGAAGATGAGCAGAAGGCCAGGTTGTAATACTTCGTATATGATGTGACTGACGGAGTTACGCGAGTGGGATTATCACCGACTGTCTGGCCGTGTATTCGAGGAGTTTTTCTTTTTTTTTCTTTTTTTTTTCTTTGTCCTGGTTTGGGTCGGATTCGGCGGTCCCTCGTTCAATGGGTCATTTCCAGATCTGACTGCCGCAAGGCGTATTATTTGGGCGGGGCGCGAAACGACGTGATGAATTTCTTACCAAAAGCATTTCACCGGACTCTTCTATTTTCATTTTTTTGGGGTCGGTTCTCACTCACACTCACTTATCCACTATAATCGGTGGTAACCAACCGGCTATACGAATCACCATGATTGCGGGATCACAACAGGTCTCTGCGGAGTCTGATGAAAGGACTCTTTCTGATCCTTGTCATATCAAAATTGACACTCCAACAAGTCCAAGATAACCAAAACATACTCTCTCAACTTCACAACACTATCACATCCCTCGCCATCATTCCCCCCATCAACTTGGACTTTCTCAGATACGGCATTTTTCAATCTGACGGCGAACACCAGAATTACTAGACGATCCGTCTAACCAATCGTCTTCGATGCTCCTCGATTGAATTTCTTTCGGAGGCAGGCATGCTTAGATGAGCGTTTAGGTGTAGGAGACAGCAGCAGATGGAATATAGAAGCATCATGAGAACTCTTTGATCAATGTTGTAGTCCAATGGTAGTGATTCTTGGCTTCCCCAGAGTTTCATGCTTCCATGTGTCACAATGCCGGCGCCCGGCAGGTAAACCCCGCAAAAAGCGGATGTGAAGGTCGCCTCAATGGCAACGGAAGCCGCTGAATTGACTTATTTTAGGTTAGTGAGTTAGCGGCTGATCAGGGGTCAGGCCCCGAAAAGACACCCTGGCCGGATTGGACGACTTTGTGACGGTGGGCGGCGCGGGTTCCGCCCGTTTATTTGTTGGAGTAGTTGAAAGATGCGATTTGGCCAGATTGTCCATCCAGAGGAATTTATGAGATGATTTGAGATTCTTGACAAAACCCAATTCCTGCGATTGCGCGTAATTCTAATTTTGAGTATACTCTAATTTTTCCTGTGCACGCACAGTTCTTTTTGCCCTCGCTTCTAGCAACCCCCCCCCCCCCCCCCCGAGTCGCGTCCATCCACCCAACCCCCACGACCCTGTCCATCGAGGTTCACGCGCAACCTGCATCTCGGCGAGCGCATTCCACACACAGGCACACACACACACACACCGAGTGATTGACGGTTGATTCGATTCTCGAGGACAGATCAACACAAACCACAGTATTCGTCTCTAGCTTCGCGACTGCCGGCATCGATGGCTCGCACAAAGAATACGCCGATTAGGCGCGAGCCGTCTTGGTCGGCGGCAGACGAGAAGACGGAGGATACCGCTGTTGTCGCAAAGTCCAATGGCGCTGTTGTCACTAAGGGAGTGAGCAGCAAGAACAAAAAGAAGGAAGCCGGGATCGTCACGCTCGTTATTGATGTTGCTGGGATTTATGCTTCTTTGTAAATGCCCCCTCCGCCCGTCCTCTTTCTCTCTATCTCTCTATCTCTCCCTCTCTGTGTAGTGCCCTGTATACTGACCTGTGTTGTGTGTGTGTGTAGCTTGACATGGGCATACCTCCAAGAAAAACTCACAACGACACTCCACCACTCTCCCTCCTCCTCGGCCTCGGCCCAAGGAGAGAAATTCAAGTTCCCCGTTTTTCTCTTGACCATCCAGAGCTTATTCGCCGGCCTGGGAGGGTTACTGTTCACTTACCTGTCTACGCCAAAGGGCCAAAAAGTACCTCCCATCATCCCCAACAAATCGATCCTACCCCCGTTGCTTTTGGTGGCATTTACGAACGCCCTTGCGGCGCCGTTTGGGTATGCCGCTTTGGCGCACATCGATTACATTACTTTTATCCTGGCCAAGAGCTGCAAGCTGCTTCCCGTCATGTTTCTCCACATTACGATTTTCAGGAAGAGGTATCCGCTGTACAAGTACCTCGTGGTGGCGGCCGTCACGCTCGGTGTGGCTGTCTTTACGCTTCATTCGGGTTCGAAAAAGGCAAAGGCAGGAGGGGTGACAAACTCGGGACAGACGGGGTGGGGGATGTTGTTGTTGGGTATTAACCTGCTGTTTGATGGCTTGACCAACTCGACGCAGGATTACATCTTTGGCACCTTTCAGCCTTATACGGGCCCGCAGATGATGGCTGCCAATAACCTGCTCGGGTCGGCCGTTACGGGCTCTTACCTGCTGGTGAGCCCGTGGCTGGCGGGCACGGATCTGGGTGAATGGTTCGGAATGGCTGCCGCTGTCGGGGGGAACAAAGGAGGTGAACTCAAAGCTGCGTTGGAGTTTTTGGCTAGGTATCCCGAGGTGTGGAGGGACGTGCTCGGTTTCGCGGTTTGCGGAATGGTTGGGCAGGTTTTCATTTGTGAGTATAATACTAATTCCCCCCCCCCCCCCCTAATATTTTACCATGTTGAGAGTTTGATGATGATGGAATGGTGCTAACCGGCTGTTGTGCAGTCCACACCCTCTCGACTTTCTCTTCGGTCCTGTTGGTCACCGTAACCGTGACCCGCAAAATGTTCACCATGATTCTTAGCGTGGTAGCCTTCGGCCATCGTCTCTCTCAGATGCAGTGGCTCGGAGTTGGCTTGGTCTTTGGCGGCATCGGTATTGAGGCACAGATTGCACGGCGCGAAAAGTTGGCCAAGGAGGCTGCGAAGAAGGCGGCGGCCGAGGGCAAGGCGCAGTAAGCGGGAGGAAAAAAAGAGAGAGGCCGTCTTATGGGGAGACAATTGGCCGATTTGTATATATATAAATATATTTAGAGATGTCCGTGTATTTAGGTTCGTTGGTTATTTTAAGAGGAGGCAAAAGAGGACAGGTGACTTGACCTGAGTGTAATGATAGAAAATAGAACAAACTCAAGACTCAAGCTGTCTGGTAACTAGGGGTGGTTTCTTTCACGACAAAAATACTTTCTTAGCCTTGCCTGCCTTTAGACTCTGTTGCAGCTTGAAGTGGGAAAGACGGAGTTGGGATCTGAAATTGGGAGGGCTCAATACATGTACAAGTCACACAGCACATCATGATAAAATCTCAAGTCCACTCAGCAATTTTGCTTTGTTCCATTTCCAAAACAAACGAAAAAAGGGCTGAATGCCTTCGACTCCTATCAAATCGAGTCGAGGCTTAGACCGCTCAAGTGGTTGTTGGTATACAATATCCAGAATGTTGAAGCCTCCAAACTTCAAGAGGCTCAAGAAGTTCGCATAATAATCAAACAAGACGAAAATTCCACCACACCATCCCCTCCATTTCATATCACCCATCTTAGTCAAACAAACATAGAAAAAAAAGAAAAAAAGAATAGTCCAAACATAAAAAAACAAAAATTCCGAGCATTTTTCTCAAGAAGAATAGTTAACACAAAACCCTGGCGAATAAAATTGGCGCCCTTGGATTTTTGGGGGTGCTGTTATGATATCCCCCCTTCTCCTCACCCTTGTTTCTTTTCCTCTCTTGCCTGATCTCCTAACCAGGCTTACCCTACGCCATATATAACATGCCACTCTTGCTCCATACATCGCCTTCCTCCCAGTAGATTACTTTAGGTGAACAAAAGAGAGGGTGACCAGATATTTAGGTGCTCTTTCCTCCAATTATATCATGTCGTCGATGGACCGCACAATCGGAGTCTCGCCCAATGTTGGTGGACTGCGTGGATCTTCATTCTGTGGCGGTCGACCAAATGGATAAAAGGGGTCCCGAGGAAACATTGTTTCTCGTGGGGAGAAGAGAGCGTCTGGTGGTGTTGGGGGAACTTCCACGAGCTGAGGGCCTGAAAGACCTGGGAATGCTTGATGTATTGGGTTGCTTGTCATCACTTCAACGCGTGGCGACATCAGCGATCCGTCGTCACAGAAACTTCGCTTGACGGTTATGGTTCTTTCAGGAATCATCACCTCTTTCTTCTTGGCCGGTTTTGGTGGAAGGGCGAGGCTGAGAGGAGTGAATCCAAAGGCTCCACTCCCATCTGATGACGCAGGCCGAATCTCGACTGGTTTGGGAGCGGGCTCGGGCGGGCTGAGAGTCAGGTGTGAGAAACCAAAGGTGCCCTCTGGTGACAGGGACATCTTCTTCTCTACTGGCTTTGGTGGTGGAGCAAAATGCAATGGTGCGAAACCAAAGCTTTCCGACGACCCAAACCTATGCGCTCCAAAGCCAGGGGAGGGAGGCGGCTTGGCAAACGGATCTGATGGTGGGAATCCAGGTGACATAGGTGGCCTGGAAAGCTCAATGGGAGCCGGGGCTAACCTGGGGGATGGTGGCGGCCTCGAGAATGACATGGGAGCAAACCCGGGGGATGGTGGTGGCCTCGAGAATGACATGGGAGCAAACCCAGGGGGTGCAAAGCCTGGGGATTTGGGCGGCATAGAAAGTGTGAATGAACCAAATCCTGGGGATGGTGGCGCCTTGGTGACTGTAATCGAGGCAGGTGGAAACCCAGGGGAAGGCGGTGGTTTGGAAAATGAGCTGACCGACGATGCAAATCCAGAATCTGGCTGCGAAGGCATGAGCATAGAATCGAGGTTGAACCGACCATACTTCCCAGGATCTGATTCGTCTTCTTTTTCCGTCCAAGAAAAGCTCGATGGTGCTGACGAAGGGCCGGGCGAGATGGGTTCTGACAGGTTCGCATTAACTGAACCAAGTCCCCGAACGGGGCTGCGTTCCCCATTCCTCCCGCTCGAAACCGGATCCTCGACAGGTAATGGCGCAGTAAGAGGCTCTTTGTGAGGCAACTCAATCTGATCCACCGACATTGTCGCCCTGTGCGTCGGGCTCCTCCCGGATCGGAGCTTGAGGCCCGAGCCTGGTGACAGCCTTCTCTTGGAAACCTCCTTCTGAAAGTCCTGCAAGCAATACATCAAGCGCATATTTGGACTAATCCATCGGCTCTTTGCCTGTGCGTTGTGATACGCGTCATTGACGCTTAACTCGGGGTTCTGGTACAGTCCGTAAGCAATAATCAAGCTGGCCGATCTGCTAGCACCCTGTTGGCAGTGAACCAACACCTTCTTTCCTTCCCTCGTCTTCCTCTCGATCGTCTCACAAAGAGACATTAACTCCGGGGAAATGTCGGTATTATGGTCCCAAGGCATGTGAATGTACTCGGGTTCCTTGAAAGACTGAGCTTTGGGGGTCGTGGGTGTATCAGGGAAATATTCGAAGGCTGTCGCAAAGCTTGCGGTTGTCACAGCCGTGTCGGGAATTGGAGAATCGTCGGCAGGTTTTTGCTCGTCCTCCGATGGCAGCTTCTGACCGATTTTGAACGGGTTGTGAACTTCTCTGGCGACATTGATAACCACGTCGAATCGCGAAGCCTCTTCTGCAGTCGGCTCGAGATAAAGATAGACATTATCACCGTAAATGGCGATTGGACCGTCGGGGTAGCCGGGTGATTTCTGATCCTCATCACCTTCTACATCGTGGAAAGGCTCGACCTCATATGCAGCGCGGTTTGCGACTTGTGTCCGGATTGGAGAATCTTCCTCTGCAATAGTCGACCCAAGGCCAGGCGCAACTGGGGGTTTTGGTGGACGGAGGAATGAAGACAATCCTGTCTCATTGCGCTCTAATACTGTCGGAATAGTCATCCCCCCAGCGGGACCAAATGTGGCAGATTTCAACCCTGCCAGCATATGAGGCGAAGAGGTCGAGTGTTTGAGGGCGCGACGCTGAAGAATAGGGGCAACTGTTGGCGAGCTGGGGACTTCTTGTGTTGTGCGCATGATGAGATCTGACGTGCTAGTTTTGAGGCTCAATTGGCTTGGCTTGCGCTTCATGGCGGGAATTTTTGGCTTGATGAAAACGGGAGATGATGGTTCTGACACCTCCGTTGAAGAAAGTGAGCCACCGAATGGCGGTTGGATAGAAAGTCCCTTCATGTTTTTTGGTCGTCGAGGTGCTGGGGAAGTCATTGGGCGCGCGAGTGCCGGGCTAGATATCGAGAGGCTGGCCATGCCAGACATACCTCCAAAGGCGGTAGGCGCAAAGGTGCGAAGGGGGATCAAGTTGACTGGTGAGTCGGGTGATGATGAAGGCGAGGGATCAGAAAGATCCGACGAGTCTGTGCACGAAACAGTAGTTGTTGGTGACGAGTCTGCAGACTCGGCAGTCGACGTGCTGTCATTGTGCTTGTGAACAGATTCTGAGGGCAAGGCACCGGGCCTCAACACCGGCTGTGAATTTCCGGGCAGCTTTGAGTCCTCCATGACCAGGTTGGGGTCAACAATGGTGACAGTCGAGTGATCCAACCCGTTTTCTAAACCATAAACAGACATAAATGAGGGTAATTGGTCCTCATACAGTCTTCGAGATGTGGCTGAAGGCATATTCGGCAAAGCTGCGGAATGGCAAAAAATCCTTCCCTCGGTAGTCCACCTTTTGCTCAAAAATCAAGTATATGCCCGATCTCCTTTACTTCTCGTCGCAACCACGCACTTGGCGTCGGATATTGGCCACCCGGTCGCCTGGCCTCCTCGCCGTCTGATAATCGCCGAGGGGCAAAAATCACAATTCCAATTGCAATGGCTGGACCCAAGAATATCGGCGAGTGCGAGGGCCGATTTTATACTCTTGTCGAATCGAAAAAACTGACAAAGGCGAAGAAGTCGAAAAACCAAGAGGGACAGCGCTGCTGAATCCGTTTTCACACAACTCTTTGGGTTTCTGTTGGAAGAAAAAAATTGAAAAAAAAGAGACGACACCAAAATTTCGCAAATTCGCCTATGAAGAAATCGCCAAAGACAAAGCTCGCCGTAATTAGAATAAAAGAATACAATTAGACGAAAGAGCGCTTCGTTCGCTGATCGAGTAGACAGAGAACAATGGGTATGCCGAGTCGGGTGTGTCGAAGGCTGGGGGGCGGGCCTTGCTAAAAGGTCAAGGTCGCGCGGAGAGAGACTGCGGCGCAGCCGAAGAGGGTGGGAAAAGGATCAATAAGTAATGAGGTAGAGTAGAAAGAAGAGGGTGTCGTGAGAGGGGGAGAGAAGAGGTTAGAAGGAGGCGGGGTCCCTTTGTCTCTTTGCTACACCACCCGTCCAGGTCGAGTGCCGTCCGACAATGCTGGGGGGGAAGAATTAGGCGGGAAGAAAGGGAAAAGGATGGGATGAGAGTTTGGGATGCAAAAGGGAGAAAATCAGAAAAATCAAAAGCGCTTTGCACGAAGAATGGAATTGGGCAAGGATGTCGCTGCTGCGTGCGTGCTGCGTGGCAGTGAGTGGGTGAGAGAGAAGCGCTGAAGGGGGGAAGGACGGCGGGAGGCAGGACAGCCCAGGCCTGGGCAGGCAGAACACACACCCTACACCACGCATTCCTGAGCCCCGGGGCAGGGAGCAAGCGTCGACAGGTGCAGGCCCTCTCAGCTCTGGTGCAGAAAGCAAGAGCGACCATGGGGGCCGCTCCCCACTCCCGTGGCCGCGTGCAGGGGCGTTGGCTGGGATGTGGGCCGCGGGGACGACCAGCCAGGCCAATGACAAGCAGCTCCCAATGGGATCCACCGCCAAAACAGAGCGCCGGCGGCTAGCCGCCTTTGCGACTTGCTTGCTTTCAAACAATCCACGCTATAAATAGAAGGTGCGACCGTCGAAGCAAAAATTGGACCGACGACGTGATTGGATGGACCGCCCCTGTTTGACTGCCCTGGGCCAATCAGACACTAGCTCGAGAGCTGTCCGACCGCAATTGACCCCCTGCTCCTGCTTCCATCGCCTCAGCTATTGCGCTTCTGCTGCTGCTTCTTCTTCTTCTTCGTCTGCGCTTGATCCTTCTTCAGCATTCTCTTTTCTCTCCAACAGTAATAAAACCGGGATGATAACCCGCCAAAACTACACTAACTCCATCTTACTTTTTTGTTGTTCTCGAGGATTGTTGTAATTATATCTGTTCATTTTACTCGGTACTATTGATAGAACCCGGAAGCGTAATAATAATAGGACTGCTTTAAGTGAGGTCGGTACCGTTCGCGGAGAGTATTTCTCATCTCTTCAAATTCAGGGCGCTTATTCGTCCGATCATCAAGCATGTGGAGGATTGGACAATGAAGATGATTTATTAGCAATAGCCGCTTTATCGGAGCGCCTGCTACTGCTCGTCCTCGCCTCCAGCTCGCAGTGTGACAGATGTTGTATCTACAGGTCTTATAAATCGCAGATCCTGTCTTCTGACCCATCGGTTGGGCAGGTCCAACTCGGGAGGCACCCGACGGTCAACTCCGTGCCGCACGGCTCCAGACGGAGGAACTATACTACGGACAAAAAGACTGTTTACACTAGATTGTAGGTCCAAGGACATGGCTACGGTGATTAATCAACGGGTTTGTCTGGATTATATTTAACCTGCCGTGTGCCACAAACCTTTTGCCGTCTTATGATTATCACTTACGCTATCAGCATTATTCCTGCATTATTTCGGTATCTTTGTGAAAGGTGAGGTCGCCGTTCCTGTGGATACGCAAAAACCCTCGGTGACATCTGAAACAAGCCAAGTTCATTTCGAGTGGGGAGTGGGTGGACTTGAACTGTGCGCTATTAATTCTTTTGGGTTTGGTCTCACGTGTCGAGGGTGGGTTCCCTCGATCATCAAGTGTTCCATCTGATGATTTTCCTCCTCTCCATCCATCTCGAACAGTTCCATTGCAAGAGGAACCTCTTTACCATCAGCGAAACGCCAAGCGCAGAGCCGCAAGACCCGCCATCGACAATTCTTCCCTGTTCTGTCCTTTCTGTGTCATTTTGGCCCCTAGATGTTTTGCAGCCCGGACTAGCTCACTGCGACGGAGCAATTACCGTGGTGCCTTGCATGTTTTACCACAGTAAAGCCCACGCTAACAATAAGCGAGGATATTTCAACTTTGAAGAGGAAAAACAAAGAGAACTTCAAAATGTTGAAGGATTTGAGATAGCATGACAGCCACGTGGAACACGTGTCCATGTTTTGCTCTGCCGCTGTCAAACGGAGCACCATGCTGCAAGAAGCACGAGGTAAGAAAAAGACCCTGCCTATATCAAAGACACATGGCCAATTGTGTTTGTAACTCGGCTACAATCCGAGTCTCAAGAACACAACAACTCGGCGTTGAAAACAGATGATGTCAGGATCGAGATGGGCTCATTCCTACCTCCGTCACCCCGGAGTTATAGCTCAGTCACTAGCAGGGGCCTGGTTTCCAAACAGGTGGAGTTTCAACTGTTTTATTCGTTTATTATTGACAAGACGTGCAGGAGATTATGTTCACGACATGGTAAACAAAACATCTCGGTTATGAATAATGTCACGGCACTTGCAACCATATGAAATTTTGTGTCGTCGCCATCGTCTCAAATACTGAGCATCCAGAGTGGGCCATCGCTCGAATTGAATCAAGAATGTTTGTGAAACCCGAGGATTTGCGGCGGACACGTGCATCTATACTCATCACTCATGATCGACCTTATGCCTCTTCTCAGCCTCCGTCGAGAATCACATCCATCACAAACAAACAACAAACGCCAAAACATTGAAATCAAAAAATAACCGAAGATCAAGTCTCGATCACTCGCTAACAAACCTTGACAAGAAAAGAAAAGCCAAGTTGGCATTCCAAGGTTGTGTTCTTGACAATAGGAGTTGAGTCTTTTCTGCCGGGAGATTCCCGTTCTCAAAGGGGTTACCGCACCAAGACGACAATCAACGCATTGTGCTAGGCAAAGACCTCCACGTTGTTTCTTGTCAACAACTGCATTTCTCGATGCAAATTCGGATCCTGCTGGCCACCAAAAAAAGGAAACTGTGTTTGTTTTCAGAATTGCCACTGTCCGGGTCCATCTTCGATATGCAAGCCCCTGCATACTACATGTGTGCCTCATCAAAGAATTTCGAGGACACTGACATCTGCAAGTCAAGTCGCCGCCGTCTGTTTTGCCTATATGGCTGCAATGACACTTGATTACCTATGAGCTGCAACAGTTCCATTCCAACGTCAGGATGGGTTGATGAGAATGATATGCAGTAAAGTGGCACAATCATAAGAAACTGCATGTGCTTGCATATCAAATGTTTCAATGTCGGAGGTTTTGACAAAACCATCCTGATTCGCCAATTGGGTTGTCAGGATTTTCGTATTGTGCGTTTTGTGCCGTTGGAAACCCTGCCCCGTGGTGGTGAGGTCCTGTGGTGCTGGCCCTCTCCCCTTTTCCATGCCTCTCTCTCACCTTAGAATGCCTTCTCACCCCAATCGACCCCTGAGGTTTTGAGAGGAACGTGTTCCTTGCTTTTGCCCAAAAGGTGGCCCAGAGGTGCGGACCCCTCCAATTTCGACATTTAAACAATCGGCCCGTGCTTGAATCGTTATCGAGATTACACATGCACACGTTGCATTACCCTCAAGAGGAAGAGAAAAGAATAAAAAGAAAGATGATCCGACGCATCTGCAAGAAGGGTGAGAAGGACGGGCCCCTTTCCGAAGGGACCCTTTGCTCAGCCAACCACCTTTCGTACCTCTGTTGATATCCCGCGTTCTTGTGTCTCGCGAGGCGTCGAGATTGGTGGTCGACGATGAAATGTGCGGGGCACTGCAACCCCCATGCCGTGCCGTGGGATTGCGACTTGCATGACGCGCTTGGGCCATCAAAATATAAAATCTGTGGAGGTGCCTGATGTTTTAGGCGATCAATGCCCAACGTGTCTGAGAAGAGAAAACTCTTTTGAAGGGGAGAACGTTGGGACCGACCGGTGGACGAGCAAATCTGCTGGAATCCATCCAAGTTTGTTTGGTCTTGTTTGTTGGTTTTTATTAGCCCCCATCGTGGCCACAAACCATGACCTTGGTAATTAGTGGACCAAAGGGTTACCTGGTAGATAAGGTAGGTTATTAATTATTAGCAGGAAAAGGGGCGTAAAGGTTTTTTTTTTGCAGAATCCTCGCAAAGACCCCATTGCATGTCACATTAGAGGAGGTGCTGCATCGAGACGGGAGAGGAGGGGTTTTCTCTCCGCTTGCTTGCTTTGTCGTCGTGCACGCTGCATGATTGCAAGCGTCACGGACTGCCGTCTCCAATCCCCAGTCTTGTCTTCTTTCGAGAAGTCTGTGGAGCCACCGAACCACGCACCGAACCAGCGGGCGCGCTGTTTTGGCTCCGTTTTGCTGTGATTTGTGCTGGGCATCCTGGTCCATCCATTCCCGTCCACGGTCCACAGTCCCGGAGGGTCCCTTTACTCCTCTATTCCATATCCATATTCCCATTCCAGATTCCATACCACGCGACAGCACATACACCTTACTCTAACATCATTCGACCGTACACCTTGTTTAATCATTGCCATAATACCTCATCTTTTTCTGTTTCAGCGCACCAAAATTATTGCGGTAATCCCCTTGCTTCGATTCGCAACCTAACATACCCTCGACATTTAACCGACCGTGCTCGACGTGCCCCCCCCTGCTTTGCTGCAAGACAAGAGACAGAAAATCGATGGATTGGCAAGGTCGCTGGTGTCGCTCTTCTTATAATACCTACAGATAATGAATGAATGCGCCGGGCGTGCCGAGAATCGAAATACGAGTCCAGTCCCGAGTCCCGAGTGAGAACAGTCAAAAAAGAGTGCAGGGTGGAAAGGCGCAAATCAAGGAAGAGTGCAGAGAGGAGGGCAAGGCCCAGGGCAATTCCCCAATATGAGTGGTCTCCCCACTGCGGCTTCCTACAGCAGGAACAACACAGGGAGCGACAACACCCTTCGAGAGGCGTATTACAACCACAGCGGCAGCTTTGACAGTAATCTCAATCCTCCAAACATAAACAATACCAACACGCGCAGCAACCCGAACCTCAGCTCGTCCTTCTACGCCACCAGCGACACAAACAGTGTGTTTGTGCACCGTCAAAACCACAACTCGTCCAAGCTGCCAGCTTTTCGATTTGCTGACCTCAAGCGAGAACCCATTACCGTGCCCTCGCTCCTCCTGCAGCGCATCCCACCCGCAGCTGGGGCTGTGCCGTCATCTTCAGGTCCCTTGAGTGGTGCCAACAGTGCTGAAAAAGATAACGGGCAGCAAATTGCGCATGACCAGGAACACCAGCAAACCCAATCCCAGCAACCCCAGCAATCGCAACAGCAATCGCATCAATCACAACCATCGCAATCCCAGCAAACCCGGAGGATCCCAGAATCACCCCTCCACCATTTCAGTAGCGCCCAGAATCTTTCTTCAGAGAAAGCCTTCGCATTTGAAACACACGCACAAAATTCGCACAATTCGCAAATACCCGGCGCCGTGTCGAGAACAAAGTCGCTAAAGTTCCAGTTCACAGCCGGTGGCCCATCGTCGGCCGATTTGTCGACAGGCTCAAAGCGCCCATCGTCCTTTTCGGATAGCCCCAGGGCCATTGGCAGCGTCTATGCGACGCGATCGCAATCGTCATACGTCGCGACTCCGGTCACTAAACGCCGCCTAACAACAACAACTTCAACTTCCTCCGCCGTGCATGCAGAAGCCGACCAGGAACTCGACGACCCGACACTTGTACCTGACAGCGCAACCAAGGAGTGGGCGCTGGGTCAACGAGAATTGTTGCGATCAAATACCGGCGAAGCTGCAAAGACGGACGAGAAGAAGAGGTCGCGACCTCCGATCTCTTACAAGCAACCCTCAGCCCTTGCGACTCCCACTATTGCTTCCAATAGCAACACCGACGCTACAAGCGCCGGCAGCACCGTCAGCACGAATACCCCAGACAGACGATCCGGAATACCGCCAGTCCGGTCCTTCCGATCTGCGGGACCTCGAAAAAGCGTGGTGGTCCTCGAGATGCCCTCTAAGCGAGCGGCCCAAGACTCGTACGGCGAGGAACTATCGAATTCGAACCAGCGCGACCGTGCGCTCCGATCCCTCGAGGGCCGCAACAAGGATGACTTCGCTCCCCTTTCGCCCCACGATATGGGCGATATGACGACATCCACCGATAATGACAACACCGCCGACATCTTTATGAGAATTGCCGGGGAGGCGACCACACGACGGGCGCCAGAAGGGTTAAATAGTAATAATATAAAGGGGAAGGCGGAGGACTCCAGCGCAATAGTAAGTGGCTTGTGGGATTGAGTTCAACGGTTTGCGGGGTCTCGGGAAATTGACCAAAAGTCTAATCGCTGTCCACAGTCTCGAATAAGCCGCATCTCCCATCGCAGACCGCTCTCGACCGCGATTGCTTCATTCCAGCCAACCTCCCCACCGACAGTTGCGCGGCGACTTTCCGACCAGCGAGAAAACACCCGCTCTCGACAGCGCGCAGAGAGCCAGACCGCACAGCACATGACGAGAGAATTGGCGTATCGGACAAGTACCAAAGAGAAACCCGCTCCAATAATGACGACCACCGAAGACCAGACCACGACCCGCACAGTGTCCATCCGGACGCCCTTGAAACCATCACCCATCACCCCGAGGACAATTCAGTTCCAGGACAACCTCAGCGAGAGCGCATCGGCATACCAGCGGAGGAGGCAATCGATTACAGAGAATAACAATCTTACGAACGGAAGAACCTCGCAGTATAGAGCCTCGAACCTCTCCCAGTCGCGGATATACCATTCTTCCCCATTGGCCCCCAAAACGATGAACCTTCAGAAAGATGAGCCCGTCCAAAGTACCGAGACTAACCAGGCCGCTGCCGAGGGTGACGGATCTTCATCATCAACAGCGGCGCCTTCGACAGTTTGGGATGAGTTGGATGATCTAAAGTCACGAATTAACCGATTGGAGCTAACAGGGAAGATGCCGGCCACTTCCGGAGCAGCAATGTCGAGAACTTCAGATGACCGACCACCCACCGCTACTACGAATGCTACCACAATGTCCGGATCACCGAAGCGCGGGTTGGGCGCCGGGGTAACACAGGCGGATGCCACTAGTACTACATCATCGCACCGTGAGGCTCCATCGCAGCTGCTCTCTGCTCTCATCAAGGTCAAGACTCTCGTTGGTGCCGAGGTTTTTAATGCCTTGGATACAGCCGCCAACGACGCCCTGGCGTTGTCTTCAATGATGGGAAGCGTCGGACAACCAGGTCCGATATCGAGTGGTGCCAGCTGCATTGGTGTAAATGGCGGTGTAACAGACAGACAGTTGCGCAGGAAAGCGGATAACGTTTGTAGGAGTCTGACGGAGTTGTGCATAGCCCTCGCCGACGAGCTCGGTCAGAATAAGCCAAGCCAGCCATCTTCTGCCCGTGAGAGCAGCGAGGTCCTGTTGAGCCCAACAACGAGACAAGCGGCTGCCGCCTCCAGAAGACCTAGCGCGATTGCCGAGACGATAACGATACCATCCAAGAGCCCCAGGGCACCGACAAGTCTGGAGCAAAAAAGACAGTCGCTTCTCGCCTCTAGCGTTACTGGTACTCCACGATATTCTGCTGTACCAGCAACGCCAGTAGAACCATTGAGCACAGGGCGAAAATCTTCGTTGTTATTGGGTCGCAACCGTCGGGCTGGAACGGAGGAACCAGAGGAGCAGTCGGGGAGGAGGTCGTCGTTACTGTTGAGGACTCGGAGGGCCGGGACAGAAGAGCCAGAGGATAACCGTGAAGGGCGGAAAACCTCGCTACTTTTCCGTACCCGAAGGACAATGAACGAGTCCGAAGATGAAGAGGTACGCTTCCGAGCGCCATCGAGAGCCATCACAGAGGTCAACTCATTCCGGACCAGCGTAAGGGACTTGAGCAGCGCCGCCGCGGCGGCGAATCATAACCCGATTTCACCTCCGGATGTTGGAAGTCCGTTGTCTTCAGCCTTGCCTAGGCGGAGGCTGGCGCCGTCGTCACTTAATCCGCGATTGTCGGCTTCAACTACGTCGATAAACGGACCGACTACCCCGATATCTAGGAGGTATCTTGATCGGGGAACACCGGATCGGGAGGGTTTAGGGGCAAGCAGCATTGCGGAGAAGCTTGCTGAGGAGAGGACGTCGCGACAGTTGTCGCTCAGCCAGACGGCGATGCTTAACCGGACTAATAGTCTTAGCAGCCGGAGGAATCGCGATAATATTGGGACCCCGCAACAAGGAATGCCAATGACACCGGGCGGGGTGTATAGATGAAAGGGTTTTTTGTTTTGCGCAAAGGCGGGTCAAGGTCCGCCTTTTGAACGACATTTTTTGTTTTATTTTACCTATTTTATGAATTGTATTACCACCAACCACCGATACCATCACCACAGGCACCAATACCAACATCAACAAAGCCAACCATTTTGGCCATACCATGCATCATCATCATTTTCGATGGGTTGGGCAACAGCGAGCGAGGCAGGCGTTAGTTTTACTTGTTTTGATTACTATGTTCCCCCAGGCTTGGAGGGACGGCGAGATGGGATAAGGAGTCTTTGGCTTATAAACAAAAAAGCATCTTCTCTAGAGCAGAGGATTTTCTTTTATAACATTCATGATGAACAACTACCCAGCCACCGCATCAGACTTTTTTTTTCTTTCTTATTTCAACTTTACTTTTGATGTAATGTTTCTTTTTTTTCTTCAATTTTTTACAGTACTTGTCATGAAACCCTGGTGGTGGTTGGCGGCAGCGGTTGGGAAATGGTGCAATGAGAGGGAGGGGGAAGGCAGGAAGGAGGAGGAGGAGGCGGCGTTGACTTTTTTTTTTTTAAACCACTTCATATATATGGAGGGTCGAGGCGGCTTTTGATTTTGGCTGTTTGAGGTTTTGGTTTTTGTTTGGTTTTGGTTTTGGTCGGGGGAGACTGGATTTGGAAAATCAATACGGGGCAAACTCGGATTCTTCTTACACACACACACAGAGAGAGAGAGAGAGAGAGAGAGAGAGAGATCAAAACATTGCTGCTTTTTCCACACTCGCACCACCATCACCCTTCTCAAACGGCGTCTTGATTTTTTTGATTTTTTTTTGATTTTTTTTTGGATTTTTTTTTGGATTTTTTTTTGGATTTTTTTTTGGATTTTTTTTTGGATTTTTTTTTGGATTTTTTTTTGGATTTTTTTTTGGATTTTTTTTAAACTTCTTTTTGATGTTTTCCATTTCTTTGCTCCGCCCCCTTTCCTACTCTTACATGGACTTGAGCATTTTCTTTTCTTCGTCGTAGGCTCTTTGTTTTTTGCCTTTTTTTTTTTTTTTTGTGTGGCTATGTGGGTTTTCAATTAGTAGGCACGGCATGGACGGGACAATAGGGGATTTGGCAGGAAGGGAGGGAGGGAGGGATGGAGGGAGGGAAATAGGAATGGTGGAACCATTGGGGGGATCATGGGAAAGGGTCAGGAATTGAAAGGTGGGAAGTAAAAGGAAGGGAAGGGAAGGGAAGGGAAACGGGAGATGTGGGATGTGGGAGCATTCTAAATTTATTGGGTGGTTTTTTTTTTTTTTTTTTTTCGTTACAAGGACTACAACTCATGTAGAGCTGGGTTAGAAGAAGGGGTGGGGAGGAGAGGGGGGAAGGAAGTACAGGATATGGGTGGGTGGTGTGTATGTATAAAGTTCACAGGCTTCATTAAATGTGTGAGAAAGGAATGGAGGGAAGGAACAAGGGGGGGAGGGGGCAGGGGCATTTATCTAGTCATCATCATCATCATTTGACATATTTAAAGCATTTTGACGTTTTTTTTTAGTGGACACAGGATCTCGTCGTGTCTTTCTTTTTCTTCTTTGTTATTGTTTGCTATGATTGTCATAATATGGGAGGTTAAGGAGTGTTTGTGATGGACTGTTTTTACCCTCTTGAAATGGAGGATTGATTGTCTTACATACAGACATCCAGACATAATTTGACTTGTATAAAAGGGGGCCAAGAAGGTCTGAAAAGAATTCAGAAAGGCGTGAAAGAATACACAGAATAGAGCAAAAGAGGCAATGAGACTTGATTTGTCTCCTGTACAGTAATTAGCAGCTGTAGACCTAGTTGCTAATGATTTACAAAGATCAAGAGAGTTATTCTATACTTAACTTGCTTATTTCCTTTTCCCCTCTGTGCAACTTACTATCCAAGGTACTTGGTCTCAGAGTCCCTCTCTCCTTTTCCATCTACTTTCGCGAACATATGAGAGAAGATGATGATGAATGATTGACGGAAAATTGTATTACATGACGCTTTCTTTAAACCCCTCTAAGTCATCAAAGTCTCCTATGGCCTGAATCGGCCTCTTCTCTTCTTTGACCTCAATGAACATTATTCCATCCACTGATACCACCGCCCCTATTCGCTCATGGCTTGTGCAAAAACGGGAATAAAGAAAAAAAGAAAGCTACAAAGTAAAAAGCAGAATGCCGCACCCAGAATGGAAAAAAGAAGAAAAAAAACTACCGTGACAATGCTCATTTCTACCTCTGCTCGCTGAAGCCCCATCCCATCCCAACTGTCCAACCAAAAAAAAAAAAAAAAAAAAAAAAAAAAAGTACATAAAAACAGAATAACATCAGTCAAGGTTTTCCCCGAGCGAGCTGCGGTAATAAGAAGAACCAGCAGCAGTCCGAAACGTCCTGCGAGGGTGGAACAGCAGATAAAACATCCTGGTTGGATATTCACAAGGAGGCGCATGGTAGGGCAACCTATAGCAACTCCAAATAACCGCATTGAGATCCTCCAAAGTCACCTCATGCCTGGCGTTAAGCAGTAAGCCGCGAGCGTCGATAAGATGTCCTGACAGTGATATTTATCTATATCAGCGGCCGAACCTGGTAACTGGGTGGGACATGGGTATGAGACAAACCTGGATGATACACTCTGCATCTTTTGGTTGGGTGACCAAGTCTGCCGCAGGATTTGCAGCAGAGAAACCCAAGCGCATTTCTTTGGCTTGCTGGCTTGCTGGGAGCGGGGGCGGCAACGACATTGCCGGCGGCCTGTTGCATCATTGTCCCAGCTGTGGCATTGATCCTCGGCTGGGGTTGTTTTTGGTTTGTTTCCTTGACGATAGAACAGCTCCTTTCCGGCGGCGGTTCCGGGGAGGGATCGGCGGCGGAGGGTGGTGGTGGTGGTGGTGGTGGACAACCGTGCGTGCTTAGTTCAAGATAAGTTTGCCGTATGATCAACTGCCAATTTGGCATTCAGTTTTCTTTTCTTCCTTTGAGCTTTAGATACATTTGCTGCTGAATGGTATTGGGTAATGGACATAAATACTGACGTAGATGTTCTGGATGGAGAGAGAGAGAGAGAGAGAGAGAGAGAGAGTTTCTCTGGCAAGAAACGCAACCAGATTTCATCAATACATGGGACCACCTCCCCCAAAATGGCGCCACAAATGTACCTACTGTGAACTCAATCCAAAGGTATAATAAAAAGCCTGGAAGGTCGGTTTGTGTCTGTCTCGTTCCTTCCTGTCTTCCAAATTCAGACGACCTCTGCACTGGAACCTCCTGGAATCTGGGTATCTAGGTAGGTATCCAAGGTAACCATGGCAGGCACCACGGCCGCCTCCTCATCATCAGGGGAAACTGCTTCGCCCCGTCCCCTTCACTCCACTCAGCAAGCCTCACGCTCAATAAGAATAAAAAAGAAGCCGTCCCGTCTCAACATCTGCCGACTATTCTCCCGCGCAGCTTCTGATTCCTCTAGCATCGGCACACCTCCTTCTGAGTTTCATCCTCCTCCATCTGGAACGAAAGAAATCTTCCCACGTCCGCGCCTGCTCTACTCTTGCGTACGATGCCATAAGCCTTTTTACCTCCCCACTGAGCGCCATGATAGGGAAGGTCTCAAGAAGTGTCTGTGGTATCATCCCGGTACTGCCGTCCCTGGATTGTACATGTACTGTACATACCTTACCTTGATGAGAAACAAAAACTGATGATTATAACGTGGACAAAAGGCTACGAAACAACAATCAACCAACTCCTCTCGCAAAACAAGCAACCGCTCTCGAAAGACGAAGTGAACGCCAATAAGGACATCTACAGCTGCTGTTTGCAGTATCTGAACGCGAAGGGTTGTCAGTACTTTGACGGAGAGCATGTCGCTTACGTGGGAGTTGATCAGAGCAAAGAAGTTTGTACCGAAGGATGCAAGAAGGGTGAAGGGTGTTGTGAGAAGAAACCAGGAGAAGAAAAGGAGGAGAAGGAGGACGATGGTAAGAAGGAGGAGACTGTGGACGAGGGAAAAGTAATGGGAAAGAAGCAAGATTAGAATGTTTGGGGAAAGAGTTCAAACAAGTTTGTTGTATATACTAGGGACGGCGCCACTGCGGAATCAAAATTCTTGGATTATAGAGAGACGTAAAGCCGACATGGAAGCACATTCATCACATTGCGTGCTAACATCTCAATCACATCATCAATTCGCACAAGATCCCAAACAACCAACCAATCGGGGCATATCACCTATCTGATCTTTCCATCACCACCAATGAAATTATTATTTTGG
This sequence comes from Cladorrhinum sp. PSN332, assembly GCA_033297175.1. Classification (NCBI taxonomy): domain Eukaryota; kingdom Fungi; phylum Ascomycota; class Sordariomycetes; order Sordariales; family Podosporaceae; genus Cladorrhinum; species Cladorrhinum sp. PSN332. The sequence goes on along the minus strand of MU858837.1, from coordinate 240,587 downwards.
AATCCTTCTCACCAAACCATCCAACTCCCTTCCCTCCTCCAAACCCCACTGACAACAACAAAAGACCGCTCAACAACAAGCACCTAGCTTGCCGCTCTTCTGCCATCACCGTCATTGCTGCTGCCCTCATTATTACCCTCCCCCTCTTTATCCTTCTCTTCATCACCGGTAGTAGTAGTAGTGGTATTGATCCTGGTCTCAACCCTCACCAGACCTCTCTTACCACTACTGCCCCCCTTCTCACCCTTCTCTACATCTCTGTCCCTTTCTTTATCCTTATCACCAACCCAGACTCTTGTGTCTACGCCCACACTCGTCTGGTTGAGGTCTTCCCACGGTTTTTCTTCCAGTACCACGCTTGTCCTAGGGGAAGTTTGTCCGCTGGATTGCTGTTGTTGTTGACGATGTCTTCGGATATTGATCGAAACAGTAGGGAAGTGTACCGCCACTGGTTGCGGAGGGGTGAATGCCGGCGTGGTGATGACGAATGGTGGTCTGGTCATCATGTTGGGAGGAGGAGCGGTGGAAGAAGAAGAAGAATGAAGTTGAGAAGAGTAGGTATCAATCTCTTGAACAGATAAGTCTGGCCAGGGGTTTGCCGAAGAAGGTGAAGTGGGTGGGGAACCAGAGGTAAAAGAGGCGTGTTCGGCTGTTGGGAGGAGAGAAGCCTTGCGCGAGTTTTGGATGCTGGGAAAAGACATGGCGTTAGTCAAAGAAAAAGAAAGTAGAAGGAAGGGAAAAGAGTGTGTGTGACATACCTGTTGGAAGTGCTCCGTAGAGGACGAAGGAAGGAAGACCACCAAGATGGAGAAGAACCCTTCTCCCTCGGCTGGGACTTGATCTCCTGGCGGAGCTTGGGGAATGGGTAACCCAGACCGACAAAGAGTAAAACCTTGCGATAAGCATTGAGCGCCTCAATCGTTGTGCCGAAGGGGACGAAGAGGAGCAGCCCAGATATCTCGGGGACATAATTGACCGTGAGCTGTTCGAAATTCATCATGTCCGACGTAGTAAAACTGATAAACTTGTGGCTGAATGGATCAGGCCCGAAATGAGTCGACTCAAAGTCAAATGGCCTATTCCACGGCATGCCGGCCATGATGTTCCTCACAAAGAAAGTAAGGCAAAGCGGCAGGACAATGACGATACAGCTGAGCGTAGTGAAGTAAAGCTTCTTCCTCACCCTATTCTGTCTCGCAGCTGCCACGCTATCCTGTGAGAGAATGATCTTCCTCGTAGCCGACTCAATCTTGCGGTAGCGATAAAACGTGACTCCAGCCATGACGGCAGCCCCAATGATGAACATCGGAGTAGGAATGACATAAAAGAGGAGGAATATCCAGTTTGGCATGTAGAAGACATTACACCCGACCAGGGTCGAGACATTATACCGACCGACTGAAAGGGGATAAGTGAGAGCCATCTGGATGAGCGGAACCGTAAAGATAACGAATGCCGAGATGATGCGGTGACGTTTCCTCTCGTGCGAGTTAAGGGACGTGACTCTGTCTATGGCGCACTTGGCTGCCAGGCCGCGCATGACTTCGAATAGACAGATGTTGAATGCCGTGCTCAAGGGGAAGAGAAGGTATGTTTGGAGATCGCACCAGCCGCGGCCGTCGTACCAGCTTGAGACGTTGTCGTTGCGCCAGATGAGAGAGTTGAGGACGGTTTGGAGGTTGATGATCATTGCGATTGCGCAGAGCATCATGCCGGAGAATTCCCCATTGCGGTAGAGGAGCCGGCCGGGAATCCAGGTGATGAGGAGGGAGAGGATGCCGAGGAAGACTCTGAAGAAGAGGTTGACTTGGAGAGCTGGGTACGTGTATGGAGGGTCTGGGCCGATGCGTTCCTCTGGGGTTGTGGTAAAACCGAATATGGCCCACTTGTTGGGGATGTTGTTGTTGTTGTTGTTGTTGTCTGCAGGTGAAGACATCTTGGAAGTTGAACGAATGAAAAAGAAAAGGGGCTTACTTGCTGAAGATGATATCTTGCCAACTGACTGGACCGATGCGAAGCTGATGATGAGAAAGACAAGAGGAGAGGAAGAGCAAAAGAATCCAAGTGCTACAAGATAAATATGCCATGATGCTGTTGTGTGTTTATTGTGTTATTGGGGTTATTGTGAAGCTACAAGGATGCAGCGGCTTATTGAAGGGGGAGGTCTATTGTGAGCAAAGTTTGCGACATGATGCTGAGGTTCTCATACGTGATGGCAGATGATGATGCATTATTGCTGAAACTTGGGTCTATTGGCTTATTCAGACGTCTATTCAGATCCAAAAGGGGTAACCATCTGGTGCCGAAAAGGGGTCTCGGCCCCGAAGTCAACAAAGGCAACCTGACGATCGGGTTTCCACGAGCTTCACCTGAAGCACTAGATCCAAAAGAATCTTGGGATCTTGATGCGCAGCTGAAGTTCAATTGATGATACATCATGCAGATGTTTGGATGTTCTGTTATGGATGAGATTAGCACTGCAGAGGGGGCTTATTGAGTTTATTGTGCAGTGTTTATTCAGAGTTTATTGTGTCCGGAAAGGGACGCCAAAAAAAAAGTGACAGATGGGAAGTGGGAAGTTTCAGGTCCGCTGCAGTCTGGAAATGACATCGGGATTGAGTTTAGGTCCAGGCAGTCATCGGGCGTGAACTCTAAACGTCGCTTCCAGTTGGAAAAAGAAAGGAGTGACGGGAGGTTATTTTTGACCGGCAGCCACAGAATGGCTGAAGCTGTTCATAATCAGCCACATTAATGCACAGTGTGTGCTAACCCCAGTCGCGTCAAACGCGCCATACCCCATATTCGTGCACTAGTAATTTACGAAATCGAAATCCGCGACATCTCAATCCATTCCAGCAGTCGCTTGCAGTCCCGAATACCCCTCCTCCCACACACATCACAGCAAAAATGTCGGTTTTCCTTCGCACCACCTCCCGCGCCGTTGCCCGCCCTGCTGTGGCTGCGCGAACATTCTCTACTACGGCCAAGCGCGACATCGCCCGCATCACCATTGTCGGCAACCTCGCCGATAGTCCCGAGATCCGCGCCTCCAGCACCGGTAGGGAGTATCTCCGCTACTCTGTTGCCAGCAACACTGGCTACAAGGAGAACCGCACCACCAGCTGGTTCAACGTTACCAGCTTCGCTCCGGAAGGCCCCCAGCGGGATTTCTTGTCAAGTCTTAACAAGGGGTACGACACCTACCATCTCGCTTTGTTCCTGAACCCATAGCTAATGATGTAGAACCCTCGTCATGGTTGAGGGCGAAGCAAGCATCAGCACCTATACCGATGCTGAAGGCAAGGCTAGACAGGCGTTGAACATTGTCCAAAGTAAGTGGTTTTACTTCCCACACATTACTTCGTCGCTAATAGCCGTGTAGAAAATCTTGAAGTCCTTAGGCGTTCTAACCGCGGCGAGGATGGTGGTGAGCACCACTAAACCTGAGACCTGATGCTTGCTGTGGTGTTGGAGCTGGAGCTGTGATGCTGTGTGGGTTTAGAAATCATCTAGGAGCGAATGCTGGATCTCTTTCCTAGACATAATTGGGGGCAAACCCTCTCCACCTCGCAGGGCTGTAAGAATCAGAATGGGAGCCATTTTGTACGATTATTTATGATACCGAAATTTTTCTTAACATGTTTCCTACAAAAAGGGGGGGCTTTCGTTTTCCTTTCTTTGCCTTTTTTTTTTTTTTTTTGTTTTTTTTTCTCTTCAAGCCCCGCGCAACTGAGACATGGCATGGCAAGGGGGGGGGGGGGTAAAAATAGTCAATCTTATCAGCAACCTCTTATCTTATCAATTATTTTGCGACGAACCGCTCCCGTCAACTGGGATCCAAGAGACACAACTCTTGCGGGATCTTTCCCTGCTGGCGCAACCACCAAGATGATGACGAAGCTCTGGCTTCCCAGGGGCCTTGGCCGACCGCCAGCACGGCGATTGGGCACTATTTTACCACGAAGGCGATTTGCAACGGTGGGCTCCGACCCAAGGTACGAAATTCTATGAGGGGCGGGCGCATCACATCTGTCGCATTCAACTTTTGCTAAAACGAAGCACCCTTTCACAGACCATACGATGTCATAGTCATTGGTGGTGGCCACGCCGGATCCGAGGCATGCGCAGCCGCAGCGCGCGCCGGAGCTCGAACAGCTCTTGTAACCCCCAGCATCGATAACCTCGGCGTTTGTTCCTGCAATCCCAGCTTCGGCGGTATCGGCAAGGGAACCATTCTTCGCGAAATCGATGCCCTCGACGGCTTGGCAGGACGAATCATTGACAAGGCGGGTGTTCAATTCAAAGTTCTCAACAGGAAAAAGGGGCCTGCAGTATGGGGACCCCGCGCTCAGATCGATCGCGCCCTCTACAAGAAGCACATGCGCGAGGAGCTCACATCATACCCCAACCTGTCAGTGGTCCTCGGAAAGGTCGCCGACATCATCACCACCGAAATCGTCGATGATGGATCAGGCGACGGAGCGAAGAGCAAGATCACAGGAGTACGCCTCGAGTCGGGTGAGGTGCTGCCCACCAGTTCGGTCGTCATCACAACAGGAACATTCCTCGGCGGAGAGATTCACATCGGATTGGAGGCATACCCATCAGGCAGAATGGGCGAGGCAGCGACATTTGGTCTGAGCAAATCGCTCCGAGAGGCGGGCTTCAAACTCGGACGCCTCAAGACAGGCACACCACCACGCTTAGCCAAGGGGAGCATCAAATGGGACCTCCTCGACAAGCAATTCGGCGACGACCCCCCAATGCCCTTCAGCTACCTCAACTCCAGAGTCACAGTCGAGGACCAACTCTTGTGCTACGCAACCTACACCAACGATGCAACGCACGACATCGTCCGCGCCAATCTCGACAAAACGATCCACATCCGCGAAACCGTAAAGGGCCCGCGGTACTGTCCCTCCCTTGAGTCCAAAATAATCCGCTTCGGCCACAAAGAAAAACACATCGTCTGGCTCGAACCAGAAGGCTTTGACAACGACGTTGTTTACCCCAACGGTCTTTCCATGACTGTGCCCGCCGAAGCGCAAGAACAGCTCCTGCGCACAATCTACGGTCTCGAAGACGTAGTCATGCTCCAGCCGGGTTACGGCGTCGAGTACGACTACGTCGATCCTCGCTCCCTCAAACGCACTCTAGAAACCAAACAAATCAAGGGTCTCTTCCTCGCCGGCCAGATCAACGGCACAACAGGCTACGAGGAAGCAGCCGGCCAGGGAATAATAGCAGGCATCAACGCCGGGCGCGCAGCCCTCGGCCTCTCCCCAATTTCCTTATCCCGTCTAGACGCATACATAGGCATCATGATCGACGATCTCATCACCAAGGGCGTTTCAGAACCATATCGCATGTTCACGTCGCGAAGCGAATTCCGCCTCTCAACCCGCGCAGACAACGCAGACACCCGTCTCACCCCCCTAGGAAAAGAATGGGGCGTCGTGTCCGAGAAACGATGGTCTTCGTTCCTCGATATTCAACAAGCCTCTGCCGACCTGACCAAAATCCTCGCCGACAGGTCATTCCCTCTGGCCACGTGGAGAGAACAAGCCGCCTGCTTATCCGCCCTCCGCGGCGACGAATCTCGCAAACGGTCCGGTCTGGACGTCATCACTCAGCTTTCCAACTCGAACCTGGCTACCATGCCATACCTGGCGGAAGCCATCCCGGAAATCAAATCATTCCCCCAATACATTCAGGAGAGAGTAGCGATAGAAGCTACTTATGCTCCCTACGTGAAACTTCAAAGAGCTCACGCGGCAAAGATGGAAAGAGATGAGTGGTTGAAGCTCCCCACGGATCTGGACTATGAGAGCGTGCGGGGTTTGTCCATTGCTGAGATTCATAAGCTCCAAGAAACCAGACCCGAAAGTATCGCGCAGGCGAGGAGGGTGGAAGGGATTACGCCTAATGGGGTTATGCAGTTGCTGAGATTTGTTAGGAGGGAAAACAGGGAGGCCGAGAGGGTCTTCTCGAGAGAAGGGAGTGGTGGAGCGTTGGATTTGGATGTTGGTATCGGTGAGGCCGTCGAGGAGGGGGATATGGAGAGCGTTGATGCCAAGAGTAGGGTCGCAGAGTTGTGAGAAGCGGGAAGAGGGCGAGGAAGAGTGTATGTATGATATGTCGGGAATGGTTTTTTGGAAACAAATGGATAGATTAAAAAGGAGTTCAAAGTAAAATCATGGGCTCGGTGCATTATATCATTTGTTTCAATACATGAATATTATTGCTTTATTGTTATAGCTTGTACAGTCCAAATATTTCGCCGTGCTGAAATCGTTTCCTCTCCTCTCATTGGCTCCTCGAAGAAAATGTAAAATGTATGTAGCTGTTGTAAACTCGGGTTGGTTGGTCTCTTCACTAATGAGGAGAACATCTAACTCAATGTCTCAACACACACCTATGCCTCGCAAACGTACCGATCTAAAACCATGTAATATCAATTTCATTGCTTCTTCTTCCCGCCAGTCTCCTCCTCCTTCTTCTTCTCTCCAGTCTTCGCCTCAGGCTTCGTCAAAATCTTTACCGCATCCTTGCTAAAAACATAACTAGCACCGCTCCAAATAGTCGTAGTCGCAACGACATACCTATATATGTGTTCAATCAGCAAATTATACCCCCAACCAGTGCATGTCCAAATCAACGGCACGATGTTCCGCAGGGTGAAAAAAAAAAACTCACTGCAAAGTACTCAAAGCAGTCCCAAAGTCGATCGCGGTAACAACAGGCGCGACGGCAGTCAAGCCCATCAAACCCAGCTGCAAAAAGGTATTCCACTTGCTGATCAGCGTCGGCTTGACCTCGGCGCTCGGCAGACTGAAATCCCAAAACCTCGTCATGGTCTTTGGCGGGGGCAAGCTGATCCACCTGAAATACAGCGCGGAAATCGCGAGACCGACGTCCCTCCCCAGGATGATCACAGCCAACCAGAGCGGCAAAGCAGATTTCATGGTGAGGGCCACGACGAGAACGGTCATGAGCATCTTATCGGCCATGGGGTCGATGATGGTGCCCACGACGGTTTGCAGGTTCCATTTGCGCGCTATCCAGCCGTCTAGGAGGTCCGTAATGCCCGCATAGGCGAAGAGACTGAGAGCCAAGGCGTGGTAATCGTGCAAGATGGCGTACCCAACAAAAGGGGAGAGGATAATGCGCGAGACTGTGAGAAGGTTCGGGAGGGTGTAGATGTTTTCGCGTTTAGTTAGTGGGGGGTTCCCCGTGGTAGCGGAGAGGGTTTTGGATAGGAGTGATTGTTTGGGGCTGGGAGTACTGCGTGTGTGTCAGATACTCGTTTTCTTCTGTTCAATAAATCCTAAGGGGTAGAGAGATACACACTCTCTGCAACACACCCCAAAGCGAATGTACGTACCTCTGTTTATGTTCTCGCCCACTCGGAGATGCCGAAAACAATCTTGTAGGCAATAGTACCCCCGCCGCTGGTCTTTTCCTCCTCTCAGCGATCGGTGCCAGTCTCATGATTGTTGGGCTCATTATCGCCGCCGTCGTCCGGCCAGATAAACATCTTGATGCTCCCACGGTTCCTGTCATTAATCCCGCCGCCGCCGGCCCGCAACGAGCAGCGGCGGTGATCCGTAATGAAAGACCCAACATGGTGACTTCTACTCACCCTTCGGCGAGAAATCCCTGTCCCAAACGGCACCCTGTGAAATATCCTACCCCGATCCTCTTCCCTCCGGAGCACTCCTGCCGCAATTCCCCCCTTTATCCCGTTTCGTCTCCACACAACCCTCAACCCTCTCAAAACCCCGAAAATTTTCGTCCGATCTTCTTCTCTTCTATCCCTTTGCCGATCGCGCCCCCCTTCTCGAAAGATCAGACGAGACCAAAGAAAAAGAAATAAATAAAAAACAGTCAGTACCAATGATGCCAACGCTTCCGGTCCCTTCCCCCTCGTTAAATGTTATGCAGGTGAGGAGTTCGTTGTCAACGTTCTTGTTGGCGTCGCACTGCTCTCATTCCCCCACCGCCTTGTGTGTTTTTTTGTTTTTTTTTGTTTTTTTATATCTCTCTATTGGAAATAATAAAGTCTTGCGTTTCACTCTTTCTCTTTTCTTTCTCTTTTTCTTTTCTTTTTTTTTTTTTTTTTCCTTGCAGCGTTCGCTGCTATTTATCTTTAGTAGTTGTTGTTGTTGTTGTTGTCGCTCTTCAATCTCTCCCCTCCCGGTACCTCCAAAAAAAAAACCTCCCCAAATAAAAAAACCGGGAAGTTCAATTTAGAGCACAATGAAAGGTGAGGTGAGATCATGCGTGCATGAGAGAGAGTTGCCCCCAAATTCCAAATTTGGAGAGAAAAAAGTGGATCGGACATTATGAATGCAAAAAAGAAAAATTGGTCCCCATTTCTCGGCACTCCCGTGCCAAGCCGGCCGCATCTAACGACATCCGTCAATGCGGCGCCGGAAATAGATTGGTTGGAATCAACAACAACCTCACTTATAGACTCACATGCTTCATGAGCACCAAGATACACTACCAACTGCCAAATCATCACATCTTCCACATCATCATTTTGCCAAGAAGCGTTGCTTTTTTCAAAAAAAAAAAAAAAAATTTAAAAAATCTATAAGCGCTACCTATTTAAAAATGCAAACAAAACATCAATCCTAGCAATACAAGTAGGAAACAAGTGTGCCTCGTCACAGCAATGCCCCCTTCGCTTCATCATCAACGCTGGAAATGCGAGAATAGTACCCCACAAGTGCAAAATCCATTTTATCAAGTCGTCACAATTGAACCCTGCCTGCCTTCGCAACTGAGTTTGGCCCGATAACCGAAAAATAAACAAAAAAACATTGGTCTGCCAATTACGACCAACCCGGCGCAGGCAACCAAACCAAAGAGTGGAGAAGTTCAGGAAAATAAAGCGCAAATATTCAGTCTGCGGTACAATAATAGAAGCTAAGATGATCTCGAGCTCCTGCTGTTGCCCGCTTCCGCTGAAGAAACGTGTCTTTTTTGGCGCCGCCTTTAAACGCCATTCGTGAGACTCGAAGGGAAATAAAGGGGTATCTTGAACAAATAGCCTCCCAAGATATAGAGGCAAAAATAAGTCAGCCATCCCAAGATCCCAAAGCCAAGAAAGTCAGAGTGCCTTTCATATCTTCTTATAAGACCCGGTCATCGTCATCATCAGAGTCATACTCGCCAATAGCGTCGAAAAGAAATCCGCATCTCTCAATAATTGAATCATTCCACGGAGGAGACGGCGAATTGGGTTCCTAAACGCTGGTCCATGGTTGTTCCTGTCCGCCATCCGCATTCTCCACGGTGTGCTCAATCTTGAGCGGGTCCCCGCCTTGAACAGGGCCGTAATCTTGATGGGCATTGCCAGCACCGTACCCGTAATATGAGGCTGGCAAACCGTGGTAGGCGTCGTCTCCGAAGGTGGTCAGCGCAGGAACCGAGCTGTGCCTCTCCTCGCCGCTGTTGACGCCCTGCCCATATGCTTGCATGACTCCTCCCATGCTGTTCCCAACAGCCGAAAACGACTGATGACGAGGGACCATGGAAGGGTTAATCGGGTGGGGATACTCAAGGTGATCGCCCTGCTCTTCTAGAAGGCGTCGAGCCATCGGCTGCGTGTTGTTGTGCAGACCAAACTCTTGCTCCTCCAGCAACGCTGTCTGGTGTTGAACAAGCTGGGCGGGCAAGAATCCGTTGTACTGGTGGTTTGGTGGCTGCTGCACCTCATATCCTGAAGCGGGAGCGCGCAGCTCATGCGGCCAGTCGACTGCTTGCTGGACTGAACCCTGGTGTGTAGCGTGGCCTTGATGAGCAGAGGGAATGGCGGCGACTGGGACATATTGCAGGTGAGACTCCCCATTAGCCATCCCCAAGCAGGCTTCCAAGACGTTTTCGGGAACCCAGTGGCCTCTGCCGTGGTGGATTAAGACTTCATCGGGAAGGCCAGCCCGGAAGGTTGAACCCAGGATTGAATCGCGAGGCCAGCAGTCAAGAAGGTCACTGATATCCTGCAAGTGACCTTTGGCAGCCTCGATGGGGTTGTAGTAGCTGACGATGTGGTGTGAACTGCCTCCAACCGAGATGCTGATGGTTTTTTTAACCAAGCCGTTCTCCTTGAAGTCGTAGCTGTCGGTGAGAGACCCCACAAACTCGCGCCACTTCCCTTCGGCAATGCCATCAGGGATAACGGATGACTCTCCCCTTGGCACCGCGCTATAGCCTTTGGTAATGGCATTCTTGGCATGACTGGCCTTCTTCAGGGCCCTCTTCCTCTGGCCAGGTGGAAACGCGTCCTTGATCTCGCGGTACACGAGGAAGTTGCCCATAATTCTGCTGGGGCTCCAAGTGTGGCCGTCAGTCCAGCGCTTTATTCCCGAGCCTTCTTCCTCATATATGAAGACATTGCCGCTCCTGATGAGATGCTCGCGCTCTCCATCACCTGGGCGGCGTGGCATGTGTGCAACTCGACCAAGCAGTGCGGCTTCCACCAGCTTGGTAGCGCCAACAGCATCTCCAATGTAGCCAACAATTGATGGCCCAAGAGGGACGCTCGCGTCGGCGGCTGCTCGTTCTCCTATGGCTCCGGACCGGCGAGCGGCCGGTCGGTTGTTCGGAGACGGCATGGCGACCGAGACAAGTCTACTGGACGAGGGGGGCGGGCAAGAAGGCCAAACGGGTGTGTTGGGATTGAAGACGGAAATTGAGTGTCGCTGCGGCTCGGGAGACACAGTCAACTGGAACAGAACGCACGCAGAGTCAATCTCTGTATGCAAAAGAAAGCAAAGAAACAAGATTGTTGAAATTGGAAGACAAATGCGGAAGTGCTTACCAGGTGATAAAAATGAATACCAAGGCGGAAAGCGTTGGAGATGTGTGAGGGTCGTCAAATCGGTTATGGCAGTGAACCGCCAAGTTGGCAATTCAATTTGGCAGTCCACCAAGTGCTGAGTTGGCTGTGACCTTGAATCGGATGCGGAAGGCGTGGTTTTGATGAAACCGTGATGTCCTCTCTGGCGAACAACAAGAGACCGCAGTTAGGATGCAAGTGGAAAGAAGAACTAAGGAGATGGGGAGTTGTCGGTATTTATAAGGAGCACTAAAACTACGTGAGATGGGGAAGATCACACGGATTAATTGCAGAGCCCACTGGCGCTCGATGAAGACCGGCGGCTTTCAGATGGCAAAGCCACTCACCCAACACATTTGATTTCGTGGGTGTAAGGTACCTTATCTCTTCGGACGCCTGTAAGCCAAACCCACCACTGGAACCGTGGACCCCAGAGGGCGGAACTGAAAAGACAGTGTACCTGCACATCGGTCACTACCATCGGTGGCATTGGATGTTTGATGAGGCGGATGAGCGGAGACGGAGAAGATACATCAGTTACATGGGAGACATGGGGAATTTGATTTCAGACACACAACGGCGGCTAGGCGCCTAGGCGTGCTTCTGTTGCATGTCTCTTTCCGGTATCGAAACTGGGGTCCATGGGTTCCAGCTGGGCCGGTTCCCCATCCTCCTCCCATCTCTCGACTGAACCACTGCCATGCATGCGAGAGCTGCCTCCAGCTTTCACTACTGAATGGACTTGCATCACACGTCATGTCCAATGTCCATTCGACTTCGATGGCAGAGGTGGCGCCGGTTTCTCTCGGTGGTATTCGGCCATACTATTCCACCATCCTTGCCCCTTGTGCATCATCCGTTGATTTGTTTTGAAAATGCTGCGGGTAATCTGTTGTCTTGTCCGGTGCCCCTCCTCGTATCTACTAATGCGCATCGACGCCGCTCAAACCGCCCAACCACTCGTGGTGCCGTCGTGGATGGCTCTAGCGCGTATATCCATCTCTTATGGCGGGCTTGTCTCCGGAGATCCAGTCCCAGATATGGGCATGATTGACGCTACGATGTGAGAACAAGCGATCGGTCGGGGACGGGGCGAGAGGGGAAGACGGGGAGACGGGTAGAGGGGGAGGGCGAGGGGCACCAAACGGCTGGTGACGACTGTCGGCTCGAGCCTGGTGGGCTGGCAACTCGACGGACGACGACCGGCGTCTCCTCAAGGCTGTCCCCAAACGAACCCCTCAGCCCTCCGTGGGACCCCTCACGCTTCTGAGCTTCTTCTTCTTCCAGGCTCGCTCTCATGCACTTACTTGGCTGGTTCTGGGTTGTGTTCCTGGATATTTCGTGATTGCTGGCGGCGCCCGGGCGTCGGAATGAAACTGATAGCTACTACTTATTGTTTAAAGGGATGGACTTGGATACGTTGCTGATTGGCATTGCTCTTGCAAGTGCTTCTTGTTCTCGGATCTCAACCTCTTAGAAGATGAGAGAACAGGGCAAAAACTCGAGAGAGGATTCATCTTTCTCTTATACCCCGAACTGCTTCCCAGCTGAAAGCTTGATCTGGCTTCAGTAGCCAGAAGTTACGAGCCCTTACATGTAGTCAAACCCCGAGCAGCGGGTGTGCATGGCGTCAAGGTTTCGTTCCTGGGACGAATTGACACCTTTTTCCTCTCGTCTATTGTGATGGAGAGGAAAGAAGCTCTACGCTTTCAAAGCATCTCTGGAAGCATCATCCCTATTCTAGTACCTATGTTGCGTGCGGAGGTGAGTCTGTCAGGGAAGGTATAATGAGGAGCAAAGTTTCGCTGGAGCCGGGACAACGTGGTCGAGGTTTAAATCGGAGTTTGCTTCTTTGTCGGGCCCGGTCTTGGTCGCATTCCAAACATCCCAGGGTTAAAGCGCCAGTCAATTTCCAGGCAAAACCGTTGTCATAAACTACATCACCTTTACATTGACGTTTCTAAATCTGGACGTCAAAAACTGTCAGGATTCACACAAGACCACTGTAATGGGGGGGGGGGGGGGGGGGGATTTGCCGGCGTTTGAGAAAAGGAGTCACAAAAACGTGCGAATTGCATAAAAAAAAGTGGTAAAAAGGGTTTTTGTTTTTAAGTTAAACCACCCAAACGCC